>JAEANM010003207.1:0-22826 GCA_017656035.1 Myanophis thanlyinensis
GGGGGGATGGGAGAAGAGGGGATGAAGTGTTGTGTCGTTTTGGGTGGGAGATGGTTTTGCGGCTCCCAGGTTTTTTTTTTCCCTTCGGAAACGGGTCCAAGTGGCTCTTTATGTCTTAAAGGTTGCAGACCCCTGATATAGAGCGATAGAAAAATATTATAATAAGATTGCCTGGCAGTGCACGTTGCCTGTAATGAGAGGCTTCTACCAGCAGGCTGCGCTCCAGGCTTGGATGCTTCAGGCGCAAATAAACCTCCTCCCGCACTCAGAGTACAGCCTTCTAAATGGCGGTGCGTGGCAGCCAGCGCTCTGTACTTCGCACTCGTTCCGCTAGGGGTCGCGCACAGCTTGTGGAGAAGGCGGGCTTTGCGAAGAAAGACAATAAAAGTCTCAACCCGTCACGGGCGCCGCCTACCGGTTCGATAACAACAAACCAATGAACGTCGCGAACGTAGGTATCTCTCTGTCTGCGCGTCTCTCTCTCTCTCACTCTCTCTCTGTCTGTGAGACGTGTTCCTTCCTTCGTCCGGTATAAACCAATCGCAGCTGTTTGGGCGCGGCCGTTGGACGAATAGCAAGGCAAAGGAGCCACCTTTCAGCCAATGAAAAAATACGCAGAACTCTTCGGCGGGGCGGGGGTGGGTGAAAAACCACCAATAGGAATCCGGGGCGGGACATTGAGCATGGCAGTACCAATGGCAGGTGGGGAGGGGATAAAAGAGGAGGGGCGGAGGCGTTCGAGGCCAGAGACACGTACGGTTCGACCAGAACGGGAGCAGCGGCAGCTGTTGGAACCGTGAAGGGACGCCTCCTCTGCGGCGGGGTAAGAAGAATACCGCCGGGCCGCCTCTTTCGGGTTTCCGTTCCTATAGCAACCCTGTGACACCCCCCCCTCTCTCTCTCTCTCCCCCACCCACGCCCCTTCTTGCCTCCGAGGCGTCTTTTGTGGGGTTCCTCCGAAGGCGTCACCGTGCCCCTCCCCCCCTTCGGACTTTCCTCCCAGCGGGGGAGGGGGGCGGGGGGGGGATAGAGGAAAGCGGGTGGCAGAAATTCTTACGTCCGCGTTCTGAGCGATGACGTCATAGAGATCTCTAATTCCCCCCCCCACGCGCACACATTTCCCCCCAGTTGGGTCGGTGGGCGGGATTTTCCTCGCGCGCTCGCAAAAAAAAAACAAAAAAAAAAACGGACAGCCGCTTTTGGAGATTAGATCCCCGGTCTTCGGACCGGGGTGCGGGGTGGGGGGGCTGTTTTCCAAGGCCTTCGGGGTCTGGTTCCGTGTTTCCCCAAGCCCTCGGGACTGGTGGAATGAGGAGGGGAGGGGAAGGGCTGGCGCTGGGCGAGCTTGGCCGGCTCTTGGCTTGAAACCCAAAATGGTGTATCTGGTGTGAGAGAGGGACTCCCGTCTCGCCCTGCAGGCGGATAAGACAGGCAATAAATAACGACGTGTAATAGTATAATATAAAGATAGAATGCGTAATGTTATATAATAATAATAATAATAATAATACATAAAACAATTATAATAAAAATACATGATAATGCTGCCTATTGGGTTTCTGGAGCGTCGGTTTAAAAATAGACGGCGCCTGATCTCTTTTCGGTTTCCCTTCAAAGATCTGTCGCTATCCGGGGTTTTGGTTTTGGGTTTTTTTCGGTTTTTTCCTCCCGTGTCTAGCTCGAAGGAAATAATTGGGGGGGGGGGGAGAGGTGTGGGGTTGGTTTTTTATATATATATATATATATATTTTCATTTTTATGTCTTTGGAGTGGAAAATTGGCCTATCCGAAAGTTATTTTTTTTTTGCGTTGGACATTTTGCCTTCCTGCTTGTTGCTGGGGTGGGGAAATGGAAAATGGGTTTTATGCAAATATGTGGGGTGTTTTTTTTGTTTTTTTTTCCTTCTCCAAAAAGGGGAAAGAAGCCACAGAGGAAACCAGTAAAAGGGATTTGTGGGTCTTCAGACACATCTAATTTTCGCTCCCCCCACACCACCTGGTGTTTAATATGTGGGGCTTCACCATCTCCTAAGTAGCGATGTTGCATCCTGGATTTTTGCTTCCACCAGAATGAGTTAAAATTAAAACTTCAGACATCCTTCTTAAAGCAGAGGGAAGAGGTATAATATACTAGTATATAAAGAGTATATACTCACTGATGAGTTGGAATATTTTTGACGGTTTGGAGGCTAAGCCTCATGGGAAATAATGTTGAATGAATGTTTTTTGGTATAATTTTGGTTCCCTTTTACGGAATGGAGGTTTAGCTGGGATTTTAAATATGTTCAATGGTCCTCAGCCTTGGAAAGTTGGACATTAGTTCCCAGAATCCTTAGCAATGGCCTTTGCTGATTGGGTAATTCTGGGGAGTGAGAGTCATAACCTGATTAGGTGCCCAAGTTGAATAAGGTAGCTCTAGAGCAATTTCTCCAACCTTTCATGTCAAGTAGACATAAAACGCAAATGTCTGTTGGAAAATCTGAACAATATAGGCAGAAATAACCTTCCTATGTTTTCTGACAGTTTAGATTGGACTCTGTTACCCTCGTAGTTTGTTGTATTTGAAAGGTACGTCTGTGGACATTTTAGGTGGTTTTCCTGTTAAATAAATGCATGCTGCTTTATGTGTGGATTGTGTTATAAAGTTTCAAGAGTAGCATTGGCATGTTTCTTGAATTTCAGTTATTTCATGAGTTGTGGTTGTCAAGTTAGATACTAAAGTAGATCATCTTCCACACACTGGGAGAGTCAGGGTTGTAAAACCTGTGTCTTGCATTCTGCTTTGGATAGTATTTTCCAAAGACAACCTGCTGTATGACCACTAGTCTGAGCTGAGCCAAGAAAAACTCAGCTGAGTGATGTGAGATTTGTCTGTTAGAGAATTTATAAGGAAGGCACAGGCAACTGTTCGGTAGAGTTGGCTTTTGATGAGAAATTGGGTTTTTAAAGGTAAATAGTTTGCTACACAGGGATTAAGAGAGTTACCTTTAGTGTTTCTCCCAGCAGAGTCTGCACAGGTAAACTGGCAAAATTGTGGCCCTGAACTACATACTGAAGCTTATTTTTTTTTGTATGTGTATAGATAACAATTGATAGGATTGATAGGGCTTCAGTCTTGCTGTAAAACTGCCATTTAACTATTTTGACACTCTTCCATCCAACATTGGTGTGAACCCTTTGGAAGTGAGATATAGGATCAGATGAGTTTTTCAGTTTCTCTTTGTAAGTTACTAATCAGGAGTGTCCAATGATGTCTCTTCTGGCTAGTTTAAACAGACTCCTGTGGCAGCTAGATGACTTGCAGTATAAGACTTCAAAGCTAATTGGTTGGCTTTCTGATGTCATAGTGTTGGAGGAATGTACAAGGTCACGGTTCATTGTGTGACATTTCTCTCTTTTGCATTTGGGTGCTGTGAGGATTGGTCTGCTTTTTACAGGAGAGACTATAAATGGGGGACAACCTACTCCCTGCCTCCATCCATTTCCCCGCTCTTTGATAGCTAGTAAGTTCCTATTCGTGGATAATAGTAATGGAATATTGAGTTATTTGTAGAATTGTAACAGAAATTCAGTCTGGCTAGTTGGGCATGCTATGGGTTTCATCAGCCAAGGAATGTCAGCTGGTAAGTACTAGGAGGTGTACCTTCTCTTCTGTAGCCCCTGTCCTCTGGAATATTCTCCCCTTAGGACTGAGGATGACTTCAACCCTATTGGCCTTTTCATAAGGCTTTGAGGACCTAGGTTTGTGCCTAGGGCCTCGAGAGTGTAAAGAATCGCGTTTTCTGGTTATATTGCTATCCAGGATGTTCTTTTCTCAACTGCCATATATATTTAATTTGTATTATATTGTAATTGTTTTTACCTATTTGTTTGATTGATTGTTCACTGACCAGAGTCAATTGCTTGAGATGGCAGCTACAGAAATTGAACAAATAAATATTAGCCCTTAGTGATGAAAGATCATATCAGGGTGGATTTGATTTAAATGAAGTCGATTTAATAAAAAGGCTCGATTTAAATCATAATTTTTAAAGAGCAGCTGTCATCTGTGTCCTGCAGGAGCTCCTCTTCTGACCCGTTGTTGATTCACCAACAGTCCCAATATTGCAGAATATATAGCCTCATGCTACATAACTAAGCTCCATTTCATGCTGAATAAAATTATTAATGTATCTTAAATAGAAAACTATATTTAGATTTTTACTCCAAAAGCATTTTATTAAAATAAATTAGATAAAAATAAAAAAATCCAATTTAAATAAAAATCTGATTTAAATTTTTAAAAAATCAGATTTTTAGCCACTGGACCTAGATTACAGTGATGCTGCCAAGCCTGTTTGCATTGTCTAGTGGATTTCCAGTTCTAGGGTTATATTAATAAGTTGTAATTAGTATATCTTTTTGGCTGCATGTGGCTAAGGAAGAATTTCAGAGTCAATATACTTGTTGACTATGTCGTGCTCTGAACTTGAAATATAGGCTCTAATTGTTACTGCATAGAACATTCTTGATCAAACTATGCTGCTAGATAATATGCATTTCATATTTGGGTGTACAGTGATGGTGTGAGTTATATATTACACAAATTCCAATAACCCAAAGTTTTGTAGTGTTTATTAAGTATTGTCATAGTTTATTTTGGATTGTCTTTATTCAAGCAAGCTACCAACTAGCTCATAAATATTAGGATAAAGGCAATTAATTATCCTAGGTTTATCATCCAAAACACATGACTATGAGATTTTAAAGGCAAAAGAAAAATTGGGCAAGAGTAATGAGATCATGGTCATTCCTCAGAATATTTTAATATGATTGCAGTTTTTCTGATTGTACTTACACAAATATGAGGTTTTTTTTGGATAATATTGGGATCTGCAAAATCTAAATGTAAATATGAAGTAGGATTTAACCATTTAATCAACAGTTAACATTCTTTTTACTGGACATGCCACCATCCTTCTATATTCCTGAACTGTGTTCCTTCCCAATGGCAGTTTTTTTGGTTTCCTTCAAATTCAATCATCCACAGTCTTACAACTTACCCAGGAGAATTAATCCAAATATTATTTGTAGTTGGTCAACATTCTAAAATTGACAAAACTTCTTTCTGTAGGCATGCTGTAAAGAACCTCATGTCTACAGTACAATTTGTTGCATAACTCTAAACGTTAAGAGTCTTAGACGCTCTAGCCTCTGGTAAGAAATTGGAAAGGAGATTTTTTTTGATATTACTATTTTATCAGTGGTCTTTTGTTGCAAATGGTTGCAATGGGGCTGTTTCAGCAACAACTAATCTAATAAATAGCTTTTTGAAATTAAGGAAAATATTCTTTACTTAATAAAATCAGCATTTTAGGAAGTTGTATTGTCTAAGAGTAATAAGGTTGACTTGTGATAACTAATGGGGAAGCCCTTCTTTGTTGAATGTGCCCTACTACATCAGAGGTTCTTTGGAGAGTTTATAGAGCAATGGCCTGAAACTACGCAGTTATGTACTCAGCCTCTCTTTTTTGTTTATTAAGGAAGGGCAAGATTCCTTTGAGGATAACCAAGCTCTGTAATTTTTACAATACTTTTCTCCTGGTTTCTTTTCCCAAATAATGGTACCTTCTCAGTAACCTAGTCTGTGATTCATAATTTTCACATTACTGGATCTGACATTAATGCTGAAGGAAACATATGTTAACGCGAAGGTGTAGTTTATGGCCTTCCACTTTCTCAGACATCTTTGTGATCTGCAAAATAGTTGAAGCTGTCTTGTTTTTAAACAATACAAATTAATGTTTATCATTTATATTGAAAGATAATTTGCAAGATGGATGGGTTTTGCAGAATAGGAAAAATTCAATTTAATTATAAGCATAATATATTCTCAATCAGAGCTGGTCAGGGCCTTGGGGAGCAGGACCAGAAATTTTTTTAAATTCAGGTGTAGATAACTAGTGCTGCCCTTTGTCATAAATGGAAGTAGAGATGCGTAGTATGTATGTCTTTAGTTGAAAACAGCCATTTTGAATGTTGCAAGCATGAAAAAAAATCTCAGCTGCTTTGAGTGGCATCACATTTTGAGTGGGGCATGCTGACATTTCTACCTTGAAAAATTGCAACCTTCAGTGGCCATTTTAATTATGCCAGGCATGTTTCAAAACACATGTGTTTCAAGAGTTTTACCTATGTATGAAAGAAATGTTCCATTCCAGGCACATCGTAAATGGCACATCTGTGAACAAATGGTCTAAAATATAATGTAAAAATTCCTTCCTATATTCTCTGTAGCTGTTTGGGCTCAGAGAACACTAATGAAAACCATTAGTTACTCCTGCTGTGGCTAAAGTTGCTGGAAAAGTGTAAGGCTTTTTGAAACATAAAGGATGTTTATTAAGAGTAATCCTGGGCTTTACAGGTTCTTGTTTTGCTCCTTATTTTCAGATGTGTCAATAGTGAGCTCACTTTACTTATACTTTCTTCTGGAATAGTTTCAGCTTTATGCTTTGTTTTGCACAGGGGCCCCTTCCCAATGCAGAAATCTATTTCAAAATGTTTCCCTAATCTCAGATCTTATCTAACCTCTTCCTTGAATATCTTTTGGCATCTGGAAGAACTGGGTGCTGAGCCGAAAATGTTTCTTCCACTCTTGGATGACCTATTTTGATGCCCTGATGTTGAGTCATGTTATCTAATACAAGCACCTAATACCCAAATTACACACTCTGTAATTTTCGGGTTCAGCGTTCCAATTCAAGTTGTTTTTAAATATGGCTTTTGATACCTCAAAGACTTCCTTTTTAGAGCTTTTCAGTGTGATTTCCCCATTCCCCCACCCCGTCTTTACAAATAAAGACCTTGTAAATGTAGAGAAATATAAGAAGGTAGAGACTGAGTTTAATCTCTCACAAGATTAAAGGCATTTCCTTAACATTAGTGCACCTTGTTAGCAAATACAAACCTACGATGCAAACTTCTTGCCAAGCCGGATCTTCCTGCCTGTTAGAAAATAAGTATTTAGTCGCTGGACTGGTTTCCACATAGCGAAGGCCGTTCTTTGCCAGAAAGTTAGAGCAACTAGTTAAGAATAACCTTTGGATAGAGAAGGTAGAATAGCTTGTCTTGTTAAGAAAAATGCTCATGCTGCTCCCCTGAGTGAGTAAAATACCTGTGCATGTTGTTACAAAACAGAACAGTGGGGTGGAATCCCACCTAGAGAATAACAACAATACAACATATTGGCCTTGACTCTCAAGCTGGGAGGGCTGCCTTCCTCTTAACTCCACCCCATCCTTTCCTGGGAAGATCATTAAGGAGGCTAATGCTCTTGCTTTCCAGCTGCTGAGTTGTGAAGCAAGGTTCCCAGGTGAGCACAATTCCTCTAGGAGGCTCTAACTAGCCTTGCAAGAGCCTGCAATAATTGCACCATATACACCAAGCCAGTGTTGGGTGCCTGCGGAACATTTGCCATTGCTCTAGATTTTTCAGAGTAGGACAAAGAGGAAGAAGCTGGTGGGTTACAAGTAGAAGCTGGTGAGTCTCAGATAGAAAGAATGACTTTTTAGCATTGGGAGCACCAGGAGTTTGTTTACTTAGCCTGTGTCTTTTGAGTGAATTGATGGAAACAGGAGTCTGCGTGGACAGAAAGGTATAAATTAGTCTGTGTAGAAATGTGTTTTCTGTAAGAGCAGCAGATGAAACAAATGTATTTTTTCTTGGACCTGGAAAATCTGTTTTCTGGTTCTACATACCTTTAAGCTACTGCTTTAACTTCCCTGTTCTCTGATGTTGCTGTGCTTTTTTCTGTGCTGACTAATACATAGAAAAATCAGATTTATTAAATTGATTGTTTGACCTTCCTTTTGGAGAAGGGAACCATAGGTATTTGCAGAAGTGCCAGCACAAAAGATGTAAAAGGGAGGGGGGAGGGGTTGATGTCATTTTAAAACTGCGTTATGGACTGAGGGTGCTGCTTAATGTGAATTGAACAAGGGAGGGGAGCTTGTCTATAAGAAGAAAAGTGGAGATAGAACACACCAATTCTAGGGGTGGTGGTGTCTATTTAGACCTTCTCCATTTGATGTGACTTTCCTTTCCCTTTCTGCAGGTTGTGTGTTTTGACAGAGAATTGCACCTCACCAACTAGTGCTATGGATGTGTTCAACAGGAACATAAATTTTGATGCCCTCTTCAAGTTCTCCCACATGTGAGTGTACCTGTTGCTTGCTTAATCTTATTTCGAGATTCTTATTCTTAATCTTATTCTGTTTCTTTCTTGGATGTTTAGGAACAGAGAGATGTGAGGTTAGCTAGGCTCCATCACCCATGAAAGATGGTGAGAAGGCTAGCAGGACTGGGATTGCTGGAGCTAGACCACCTCAGTTTTTCTTCTTTTTTGAGAAAAGACTGTGGATTAAAATCCTCTACTCTGGTTATAAATTGAGCATGATGAGGAAAGCAGTATATTCATACACCAATCAGTAAAAGGAAACTGTTTCTGAACCTGCTTTTGAATGTATTACACCTTTAGTTCAGGGGACCCTGTTCTGCATAGAACTGAATCTTGAAATACTTTGTTGATTTGCGCAATCTATTACCCTTTAAAAATTTATGTGGATGTTATCCAGCTTTCTGTACAACTTATTACAAATGTTACAAATTAGAATGCGCAAATATAATGCAGTCGTCAGAACACCTGTTGCTTTTCTTGGTAATAATAGGTTTCATACCCCACTTGAAGATTGCACATTGCAGAGTAAAATCCTGGCTCATATCTCATATTTCTTTTCAATAATGCCAATGGATTTCACGTAGAGCCAAGTAATATTCATAGAAACCTAAAATGGTGGGTGGGTTTTTTTTCTGAATAGGTAGAAAACAGATGAACTACAGTAACAAAAAATACGAAACGTTACTTGGATTGGGTGGGAAATAATCTAGTTTATTTTGGGATAAAGAATTGTTGACTGAGCTTGTCCTTTATGGTAGCTTTTTGTGACAATGTTCAAATTGCCAGTTTGCCACAAGCCTCCAGAAGTTGAGAATCCATGCTATAATTCTAAGGGGCAGACAATGTGTAGGTGAAGGTAGTTCAAGTAAATGTTTACCATAAGGTGGCGATGTCAAGGAACCGTTTAGTTAGTACAGTAGTATTACTGGATTATTTAAGTCCATGGGGAATTTTGTTTAAACTGCGGCTGGAAAAACATTTGGGTCAGAGACATTTAAATTTTGTCCAAATCAGTTTGCTTTTCCAAAGAGGGCAGAGCTATTCAAAATGGCTCTTTATTCAAATGATACGTTGTGCTGTAGCCTGTTGCCAGAATGATGTGCTGTTGTAAGTCAGAACTGCATATCTTTGTACATTTGCACTGCATTCCTCTAAGACCAGACGCCTCAAGTGTTTCTAACTGTCCTAAAAACCTTCATATCTTTAGTAAATACTTGCTTCCCACCTGGAAGCAATATTCTGAAATAAGGCATCCTTAGGGTGTCAAGAAAATGTAAGCTTTTTCTGAAGCAGGTTAGATAATATTGACTGTGTGGTTTGTGATATGGTTAGGAGCTGGCAAATGGTCAGTTTGGGAATTACTGTGCTTCTAAGCATTGTGTAACAGCTTAATTTTTTTCCTTCATCCCTATAGCTCTGCATCAACTCAGCAGCACCTGAAGAAGGTCTATGCCAGTTTTGCATTATGTATGTTCCTAGCGGCGGCTGGTGCTTATCTCAATGTGGTAACTCAGCTGGTGCAGGTAAGAATTCTTAGACATCTCTCTGGGACAATATATAAGCTGAAGGTCATGTTGGTTATTGTGGGATAAATGCCAGCAGGAAGACTGCAAAACAGTACATCCCGACTTGTGGAAATAAGCAGGGCTGTATCCTTTTGAGTGGTTTTCAGTTGGTGCTCCATGGTTAGATGTCATATTCAGTGAAATTTTAAGCCTTTAAAACTTTCCACAAACATATCCCAATGAAAAGTCTCTAAATAAATATATGTTCTTTGTTTCTGCTTGAAAGAGCATTTTGTTTCTATTGTGAAACTCAAGCGAGAGATGGGACTGTAGATACAGTGCTCAGAGTCCTGCCAGATTGAAAATTTTCCCCTTTTCAGAGTCATTTGTTAATGTTTACCTTTAAACTAAGCCCTAGACTAGTTAATAAAGTTTGAATTCGGAGAATGGTGTTCTAGATTCCTTTTCGGATTTGGAATCTTTTCTTGCTAGACCTTTTTCTTCATACCTACGTAGGATACCTACATATCCTACTTGCACAGCAAAATTATTACAGATTTCACTGGTAAAAAAAATTGTCATAATGGAAAACTGATGAAAGTCTAGCTGTGTATTTAAAATATTTAGGATTGAATGCATTCATGATTAAAGTTAAAAATTAACAATACAGAATTTCCCTTCCAAGAGATCGGCTATGCAAAACACTGATTCCTTGTTTCCTTTCAAAATCTGCATGGGGAACCAGTTCTGATGACCAAGAATTTTCTTTTAAGAGTGGGAGATGCAGCAAACGGTCTTAGATTGAACTGGCTCTTTCCTCTAACCAGCCTGTGTTAATCTCTGTCTTTCCCACTTTGTTTTGCAGTTTGGACTGCTGACTGGCCTGGGAGCATTAGGCCTTATGATTTGGTTGATGGCCACACCCCACAGCCGAGAAACCGAAGAGAAACGTCTGGCTATCCTGGCAGGCTTTGCTTTCCTCACCGGTATGTGTGGCTGGAGAAGTGGGGGGGGGGGGGATCAAACTGCAGCAGTTTAATACTCCACATGTGCAAATGTGGAATTTCCATAAGCAAAAAATACATTTTTAGCTGCTTCCTCTTGCTGGGGTAGTGGGAGCTCTGTTGTATAAGGGATGGAAAGTGCCATCGAGGCCATCAGAGGACTTGGCAGAATGGCAATGATTGAGGGGGCAAAGTTTACTTCATGCATGAATGCACCTGCCTAGTATCACACCGCAGGAGAATGGCTCTTGTATAATCCTGGGTCTGAAAACCAAGATTTTCCAGTCAAAAGGAAGAAGGCAGCACTCAATGCCACAAAATGAGATCCCTCCCTTGTGAACATACCTGCAATGACATAGAACACTTTGTCACTTTCTGAATGTGCTTGTGTGGCATTTTTCACCTCTTGTGTATTCTGTGAAGGGAATCCATAACTTGTGTCTTTTAAATATGTATGTGTAATGAATGAGAAAATTATATATTTGTGTGTGTGTGTTGAATGGGAAAATTATATACACACAAACACACACAGAATTCTCCCATTAATCGCATGCGCGCACACACACACACACGAAACTTGTCTCTGAGGCTATATTCCTTCCTCTTGCAGGAGTCAACCTGGGTCCCCTGCTGGAGATGTGCATTGCCATCAACCCCAGGTAAGGGGAAACTCACCAGCTGTTCTATCCTTTGCCACTTTTCACCTTGAAAGTGAGAAGCAGATATCTTGCTCAGTAGTAATGGTGGGGGGCACACTTTGAGGCTGTTACTAAGCTCTTTCTATTGAAGCACCCTTACCCTTTCAGAGACTTAAAAATCAAAGCCTTTGAATATTTCTAGAGCACATTCTGTTCATAGTTTGGAATCCTTCCTTCCTTCCATCCATCATCTCCTTAGGCATTCATTCTTGTCCCTTCCCTCCCTACAGCATCATCCCAACTGCTTTCCTGGGCACAGCAGTGATTTTCAGTTGCTTCTCCCTGAGCGCTCTCTTTGCTAAGCGCCGTGCCTACCTGTATCTAGGAGGTAAGCAGCAGCTACAGCAACCATTACCCACTTACATTTGAATAGTTGGGTTCATTTTGATCGGCCTTTTTTGTTCATCATGATTTTGCTCCTTTTCCAGGTGTCCTTTTCTCTGGTCTCTTCTTGATGCTGCTATTCTCCCTGATCAACGTTTTCCTGGGCTCAACTTGGCTCTTCACGGTAAGTGGCTGCTGTTTTCTGGGTTTGTCAGCTTGAAAATTGATAGCAGCCCTGTAGCAAACCCGCCCTTTTGGACATAGAACTGGCAAGCCTATTGGGAGCAGTCGTTCAGATGTGCCCAGCTTCCCTTTTCTTTTAGCTTATTATTAGAAGAGCAAGATGTGTAGAGTTAGAGTAACAGAATTGGGGATGCATACAGATTGCAATATTTTGCATTGCATTCTGCAATTCTGGCTGCAGATGAATAATTATCCAGACATCTGATTATACAGATACCTCCAGCATTGGAAAGTAACCTTCTGTGAGCTTTAGGTATTCTGAGGGATTCCCCCCCCCCCCAGGTATTTTATTGTATACAGTGTTTAGGTACACAAAATAATAACTAGAAGTTATTGTCAGAAGTAAAAATGGAATTAATGCTGACATTGTGAATAATGAATTCATTGCCTGATTCTGCTCTAATTCATGAAGCGATCCGGCTCTATTTATTGAAGCTAGGAGCTGACACAGAATCTCTTTGGGCTCTGAGTAGTTTGCAGGGCTAGGCTAGGCCATTAGGGTGATTTTGTCTAATTGGCTTTCTTCTTCCTCCAGGCTAATCTGTACATTGGACTTATGGTTATGTGTGGCTTTGTGCTGTTTGACACTCAGCTCATCATTGAGAAGGCTGAGAATGGAGACAAGGACTATATCTGGTGAGTGTGCTGGTGACAAGCCTAGGGCTATGTAAGAGAATTGGAGAGGAAGGAGCTGCCACATACAATAAGGATTTGCAAGTGAGGAGATAAACCAGAGACACGGAGCGGAGGAGCTTCTCCATTGGGATCCGAATAAAAGAGGCTTCGCTTGGAGGAAAGCAGGGAGGTTAAAAGCTTTATGGTGGAAAAAGCCAGAATTAAATATGGAAGCAAGATCTCAAATGAACACTGGCAGTAGAAGATGGTACACAAATAGTTGATTACGAGTAAAACAATAGAGCAGAGAAGAGGTTCTGGCAAAACTTTCCATTTGTAATTCTAGGGCATGGGTGTCAAAATCATGTCACGTGATGTATCGTGATGTTTTTTGCCTTTGTGGAGCTGGGGTGGGTGTGGCCTGGGCGTGACGCATCCGGCCCACAGGCCGCCAGTATGACACCCCTGTTTTAGGGTATAACTTGATGTACAACACTTTTCTCTTCTTTGCCAGGCACTGTGTGGATCTTTTCCTGGATTTTGTTAACATCTTCCGGGAGCTCATGGTCATCCTGGGCATGAACGAGGTAGGTCGGCACGCACAGGGCTGTCTCTGGTGCATATCCATTAGGTAGCCAAGTGCACCGTCTCCCAGCTAGAAGCCATAATTGCAGAATTCAAGCTCAGGGTGTTTCCACTGAGAGGCAGATGCTCTGGGAGAAAGAGTTTCTTCTACTTGGCAAAAGCAGGTGACTTCTTGCCTGACTTTTCTAAACGAACTTCCTATCTAGAATGCCCCCATTTCTTTTCAGCACATGATCTCTTTTACTGCACATTAATAGGGCCATTCTTGTAAATGCGTTTAGCTGGGGCCTCCTCCCGTAGGCTTATATGTCAAATATAAGCCCAAAAGGAAAAGGGGAAGCTTTACAAAAATGTGGAAGACTTTTTTTAAAAAAATTATAAAAAAAGAAAGAGCTGAATTGAAAGATTGAAGAGTAAGTCATCAAAGATGAATCAACAGAAAGGTTGGTCTTTATGCATAATGAGCCATGCAGGAAATGAAAAACAGTAAAGGGATGAAGATTTATTAAGAGTAGGGATTGAAGATGGAGAGATGGAGGAATTTGGCTTCATGCAAAGTAGTGAGAGGGAAAAGATGGAGAGGGCACATTATCAATGTGAAATTAACCTTGACAGCTGGGCCATTCTGGAAACAGGCACTGTCTTTAATTCCCAGACATATTTCTTCTCAACTGAAGCCATAGCCTTGTCCAGTGCTAGCTTCAGCCTTCATTGCTTGCTCATTCAGCAAGGAAGAACTATTTGCAAGTTGCACTTTCATACTGTTTTCGGGATGGCACACTAAAAAAAATTGTGTGAGAATTAAGGGAGAGCAGGTGAGAACTTCTAAGTCTAGCTGTGATATAGGTGAGCAAATTACAAAATGGTCATTACAAAATGTTCTCTAGTAATGAAGATGGCCTTGGTTCATCACATCTTTCATCCAAGTGATCACCAATTTCTCCAGTGGTTTGCAGAATTGGGAGTATGTTGTTGCATCAGCATGCTAACCTAGAAGAGAGCACATATCTCTTAACTGGCATGGGATCCCGGTTCAGGTCATCGCGTCCAGGAGCTCAGAGCACTGACAGTGATTTTTGTTTTCTTTCAGAACAAGAAGAAAAAAGAAAAATAAAGTGAAACCAGATGCCTGCGTGGAGATTCCTGTTTCTTACCCTCCCTTTGCCTCTTTCTTGCTTCCATCCAACTTGATCTTCATTAAAGGTGCCCCCTGTTCTTCTGTGTGAATGAGAAGCATCTGTGACACTTTCATACTTTGTGGAAATTGGATTTTTTTTCCCCTTGGTTTTTTTGAGCCTCTTGAAAAAGCTAACTGGCTGATCCTAATGCTGGAGTCTGGCTTTGCCCCAATTCTGCATAAACACATATCCCACTTCCCTCTTCCAGACTTTCAGAGGCTGAGTTCATATATCTGTATTATTGGTAATGACCTGGCAGTTTTCACTGGGGTGGGTGGGTAGCATAAGCCCCTTCCATTCATTTCCGATCGCATTCAAATTGCAGTGAGAGCAGAGTAGGGGAGAATTCGCTTCTTGCTCTAGTGCTCGTGATGTTCTGAAATTGCGGTGGAAACATTTGCCTGATAACAAGACAGACTTGTCTACAGGGGTTTTAAAGAGATGGATGTTACTCAAGTTCCTTCCTCTAGGATGGGTGGTGGGGAGAGGGAGGGAAGAGAGATACAAAGCTTATAAAACTCTACTTGCAGATTGAAAAACTCCTATCGGCGATTTACTGTGATCTGATCCATCGTGCTAAGTCCACCACCCTCATTTTGCCACTGGTTAGCAAAAACTAACTTGTGCAGGTGAGAAATTCTCGTCTGGCACTCATCTCAGTTTTTTAGCAACTGCTGACAGGTTTTTGTTTATTTGTGTGTCTGTCTTTAGATAGGTGTTAGTGTGGTAAGGTCTGGTCTGGTTTAATTGCATTCCTGATATTTAATTGAGTTTGCTGAGGAGGAGGATGAACCCAGCACCTTGGAACTATTAATGGGACTGAGCAGCCTTGGTCGGCAAGATGTCAGGGTGACACGTGGCTGCCTCTTCCCTTTTAACATCTGGGAATGAATCCTACAGCAAATGGGTGGGAGGGAATTGGCTGGATATTGTATAATGGGAATGGTATTCCTACATCCTGGAGAAACTGGGATGGTGTGCACTTGGTATTAAAAATGGCTCCCTCTACATACCCGTTAAGCTTTCCGTGCAGCTAACCAGATAATGTTTGTCCTGCTCTTTTTGGCATCTGAAGCCAGGCTCCAGTTTTGCTTGCTTGAGAAAACAAATTTTTTTTACTTCCTCCGTTCTTCATCCCTCCTTCCCCCTTGGAATAGTGCCAAGAACTAAACTGCAAGAATCTACTTCATAGAGACCTTGTCTTAACAGGGTTTAATAGAATAAATAAACCCTGTCACTCTTTGGATGGCCAGCCCTGGCTGCATTCTTTAGCCGCCTACTGTGAAGAGACAGGGTTTTTGAACAAGAACAACAGTGGTGTTTTGATTCAAATAAAATTTACATTGTCTTGCTTTGTATGGGAAAAATATTAAAATAAAAATCCTCAAACTTTACCATGTGTCGGTTTTACTTTCACCAAGATCTTTGCCATCCAGCTTCTGGTTGCTTGCATATCATGGTAGTGAATTTTCTGAGTGTCCTCGGGAAAACTCTTCCACTTGTTTGAGTTCAGTGAGATTGTGTGTAGCTTTTGTGCTCAATAGAGCTGGGCCCCCAAAGAAGTTAGGCGTTTTGGATTCAGGTTTGCCTCTTGGCTACCTGATATTGGAGAATGTCTGGGATCCAGAACAAGTGGACCCTCCCATGTTTGCCTGTATGCTTACTGTTTGCTTGCCAAGACCTGCAACCTCTTACTAAGCATGACTGAATATCACTGCTTTTTCAGGCCGGGGAAGCACAGGTTTAGGGATGGGGATTTTAGAAAGCAGCCGTTATGAAATCCATGTAAACAAAGAAAGCAGTGGGATATCCTTATATGGACCGTTCTCATCTTGCAGGATACTTATAGCAGAGTTTGGCATTTTCAGTATATCATTAATGGTGACAGCTAAAAGCTTGAGATGCCAATGAAGACTTTACCTGGCGATTTCTAAGCTTTTTGATATATTGTGGGATTCTCCCTCTGGTTCCTGAGGTTATTGTTAGGCCTCTGGTGGGAACCTTCTGATTTCTAAAATTGTCTAATTTCAATGAGTAAATTTGGACCCAACTAATTGATCTATCTCTGTCGAGGCCTCTGACTTATAACTGCATTTCTTCAAATGGGTAGTGTAGAGGGAAGAGGGAATGGCCTTGAGGGACACACAAGGAAGTGCTGCCTGCGACCAAGATAACAGATCAAAGACAACCAAGTCCAGGGGAGAAATGTAACCCGGGTAAACAACTTGGATAAGCCTTTCCCTTGTTCTCACAAGGAGTGAGGGAGGGGGAAATACAAATTTAAAATATTCTGTTACTGTAGCCATATATTTTTTTTTGGCAACCCATTTCATTAAGTGGCAACTCTGGGTGGCTTTCAACATTTTATAATAAAAGCTGGATTAGCCTATTATTTTGGTTTCCTAGTCTGGTCTATTTTGAAGCCTGCTAGGTAGCTACACATCAGTAATAGATACAAAACATGCTAGAAACCTGTGAGATAAAGCTAAGCACTGCATTCAGGTCCGAGATTGGGTCTGTCTTACTCCAAATATTTGGAAGGGTAATTCAGAACAAGATCCATGTGATGAAGCATGCTGAAATAAGTCTTACAAATCTCATTTTTTTCTGCACTAAGAAAGCACTGAAAAGGGAGACTTTAAAGGCTAAAAAAAGAATCCCAACTGGAACTAAATTCTATACTACAGTAGTACAAGTAGTCCTTGACTTATGACCACAATGGAGCCCAACTCTGTTAAGTGAGACATTTGTTAAATGAGTTTTGCCCATTTTACAAAATTTCTTGGCACAGTTGTTAAGTGAATCACCGCAGTTGATTACTAGTCCGGTTAAGTGAATCTGGTTTCCCCATTGACTTTGCTTGTCGGAAGGTCAAAAAAGATGATCACATGACCTTGGGACACAGCAACGGTCATAAATATGAACCAGTTGCCAAGAATCTGAATTTTGATCACATGATCATAGGGAGGCTGCAAAGGTCATAACTGAAAAGTCTTGTCACTTTTTCCATTGCTGTTGTAACTTTGAACAGTCACTAAATGAACTGTCATAAGTCAAGGACAACCTGTATTGAAGATAGAAAAATGAATAAATTATGAGTGGTCAAGACGGCTGTTTGCATCTTGTGAGCCAGTTCTTTCTTATGTGACAATTTTCTGGTTTCCTGCCCCTCACACCTAATGGAAGTGTAGAAAAGCAAGAAATAAATTCTGAGTTCCTTGTCATAATAGCTACGTCAACCCCCAGTCAGTGCGAATAGACAGCCATGACATTTTCCCAAACCTTTTAAAAATTAAGCTAACCCAAATCCTTCCATCCACTATTACAGGCAGGCAGGGAGAGGCTTGCCTGAGGTTGCCCTGACCACGTTGCTACCCACTTGTATTTGTACATAGTACTCAAATGAGCTTATTAATTGTATTGTTCCCTCTCGGGCACAGCAACCCAGAAGCCTGGAGCTGTTTTCCGCAGGGTAGCTATCCACAAGGAGCCGAACTATTTTCTTACCTTGCCCTTCATCTTTTCAAGGCTAAATATATCCTGTTCTTTCAATTGTTTGTTGTTAAGATGTGATTGCCTCTTCTCTAAAAAGTTTTCATCGTAACCTCTTTCTAGGTTGTTCTCCAGTTCCTGCCCTTTGGATGTTAATAACAAAAAGCTGTCTAGCAAAATTAAATATTTTAGAGCCTTTCACCATTCCAAGACCCTACCAAGAATGAGCCAGGCAATAAAATCAGATGTGATCATAATGGAGGAGAAGAGTGCAGGTTTCCATTCCACTCCCTCCCAATTTTCCCTTCAGAATCCTGCTCTGCTCAAACCTCATTGCTGTTAACGCTGTTGCTGAAAAGGTCTCCAAAGGAAACTCAACCTGCTTGCAACCTTGGTCACCAAGCTGGCATTTACCGGATGGTGATGCAAGGGCTGTGCAATGCAACAATGCTATTCATACTTCAGATCACTAGGCGGTGCCAAGGATCTGCGGAAAGCCAGAGCCACTGAAGCAGAGGTGGAAAAAAGGCCTTTTGCCACTCTTGACAATAATGCCATCGAGCCAAGCTTCTTTTTGATGGCGTCACTGGAAGCTTAAGCTTTTGTAGGACTCCTGTTGAGTCCCTGGATGTGAGCCAAGGTTTATTCCA
Source organism: Myanophis thanlyinensis (assembly GCA_017656035.1). Lineage (NCBI taxonomy): Eukaryota > Metazoa > Chordata > Lepidosauria > Squamata > Homalopsidae > Myanophis > Myanophis thanlyinensis. The sequence continues at coordinate 18,510 of JAEANM010003207.1, forward strand.
TTCCCCTTCAAGTGTAACCTGCCTTCTGCAAACTTAAGCTAATTACAAAGCTGTGATCTAGGGCAAATGTCAACGGCTCTGCAATTAGCCCAGGTCTGTAAGAAGCCAATGGCTCAAAGCAGGCAGGTTGCCTATTTCTGTCTGTGCCCATGAACAACCCAGGGAATGCCATACCTCAACAGTAAAACATAGAAGCTATGTAGAAAAAGATTCTGGATTCAATTCCTAGCATTTCCAATTATGACACTCTTTTCAGAAACCTGGGAGTTCCACAGCTAATCTAGTAATGTGGTGAAACCTGATTACAAGATAGGTTCCGGTTTACCTCCTGTTGGAAAAGTCCTAGTTACTTCTCTTTTAAGGCATAGCTGTTTCATTTCCAATTTGGATTCAACTATCACTGAAAATGTGCACTGAGGAGTGTAAGGAAAAGTTAAGCTCGTTGGCTAAATATGGCTGCGACAAAAGCTAGCATTTTGAGTGGATTCTTTTGAATTACAGTACATACATGGAATCTGACAACTTTAATGCAAATGGATTTTCCGTAACTTTTTTTTATAATGGCCAACAACTATTTCCAGTGGTGTAGCATTGGGAAGATAAATGTATGGCCTTTTCTACTCAATGGATTGAAGACATGATTGCATTTGCCACTTAGTATTAGACTTTGTAAAGATGAGCCCAATTAAATACGGAACTCATTTATATAAAATATAAGGGAAAAAGAATGAGTTATATAGATTAGAAATACATACACACTTGAATAACATTCACATTAGATAAGTATATATAAAACTGCAATTGTTAACTGTTATAACTGTTGTATTTTTTTTCAATTTTTAAAGCACCTTTTCTTCAAGAATGCATGCATTTGTGTTACAATTACTTTTTCTTTTGTTATTTTAAAAGCAATTTTTTTAAAAAAAGCTCACACTTTACCTGACCTTTTCCCCTTCTTGGCTTGACTGAAGAGAGGAATGTTACTATCTTACCCAAACCAGGCACTGGGCTTACCCAGTGCCAACTCCACCCACGATGGCCAATAAGCAGAAGACAGTCAACAGAGTTGTGATCACTTACCAACAGCAGAGCTTCACTTCTGAACAGAGACAATAAAAGAAAATGTAACTGTATTTTTTGGCATGTAAGACGCACACACCTAGATTTATAAGAGGAAACAAAAACATGTTTTTGGCCTCCACACACACCATTTTCAGGCCTCTATTTGGCCTGCTTTTGAGGCTTTTTTCAGCCCATTTTTGACGCTTTTTTTAGCCTGTTTTCATGATTTTTTTCTGCCCATTTTGAGGGTTTTTTTAGCCTGTTTTTAGGCTATTTTGCCTGTTCTCAAGGCTTGTTTCAGCCCAATTTTGAGGCTTTTTAGCCCATTTTCCAGGCTTTTCTCAAACAATTTTTTTAAAGTCTCAAAACAGGCTGAAAAAAGCTCCAAAAACGGGTCAAAGAAGTCTTGAAAACAGACCACAAAAAAGACTGAAAAAGGTCTGAAAGTGGGGCATGTGGAGACCAAAAAATGGCCGGTGGGTGGGTGAGGCTTTGGTAACATTCGCTGTATAAGACACACAGACATTTTCACCCAATTTTTTGTGAGGGAAAAGTGCGTCTTATATGCCGAAAAATACAGTACTTTGAAGTGCAGAATGATGCCATGACCTTCCCTTTCTGCTGGAAGCAGGGTTGAGGGATTCTAGCTCAAGCAAAAATGGGGCAGCCCAGCCATTACGAATGGCCTTAGCTCTGCCTTCCAAACTACCTTAGCTTTGCCTGGATTAAAGGCCACTTAGTAAAAAAAGCAAGGCTAGCTTTTCGTAACAGGACTCTGCAAAGATCAACTCGGGGGTTAACATGCGATTTGGAGAATGTGTGAGAATGCATGTAACCTGTTAGGAACACTTTAAAGCAACCCATTTTCCTGCGCTTGCACAGCTGTCCCACGTAACTGGCATGTAATCCTAGGAAAAGATACATTTGGCTTCACGTGTTCTCAAAGAGGTGCTGCGTGTGCACCACCCACGCTTGCCAAATCACATTTTTGCTCTTCAGATCTCCACAGGTCTGTCACAAAAAAACATCAGAAACCTCTGCAAATTTATTCCAACCACTAAGTATTTCAGCCACACGGTGATTTATTTATTTTTAACCCCCTTTATTTTCTAGGAGATTCAAGACAACAGACAGCCTCATTTCACAATAACTTATATAAATAAAAAAGGAGCAAAAGACGTCTTAATATTTTAAAATATATCGAAGTTTAAAAAAAAAGAGACAATGAAAAGAAAGATACTCATCAGGAGGGGGGGGGCTGTACACAGCAAAATAGCACCATCTAGGGAACCAACACAGCTCCCATAGAAACAAGGATGAGGGCGAAAGCAGCTGGGCTGCATAGAAACCAGATCAGCAACATTAATAACTTAATGTTAATTAAAAAAAAATCACATAGAAAGGGGGGCAAGGAGTGAAGGCCCAAGCTATCTAACTCAGACACACAGTAGCTCTGAGGTTCTTGTTCCTTCAACTGGATTTGGGAACAAGGAAGGAAAGGAAGAGACCATTTGATGAAATACAATGAGAGAAAAGTGAACTTACTCACATTAAGATGCTTGTCAAGAGGGGGTCTTCTTGTCAAGCATCCACACACCCCTAGACATCAGTTTGGTACCCCTCCCCCAAGCAGCCACATGCTTGAATGAAAAGAAATGGATGGGAGGCCTACTTTCACTCCCCTTCCCCGATGGACGGGAGGTCCTGGTTTTGGCAAAATCTCACATGCTTTTTAAGTGTCAAGAGGTGTGGAAGGGCTTCGGTAATTTGCTAAGGCAAGCACTGCACTGCCACTGAGGTAAAGAGGGCAGTTTGGATAGATACAAGGATGTGGGGGGGAATCTTCCCCTGGCAAGGGCATCATAATTAGCACCACCCCTTCCAGCCTGCAAAAGGGAGGTCAGGCCTGGCAAGAGAGTATTTTTTGCTGGTGCAATCTGTGAATATTAGTATCACTTACCCTTTAAGGGAGATACTACTCCCTGCTTAGTGTACCCTGGAACCCACAGCAATCCTCGGTTCCATTTTCCTCCACAGCGAGTCCACCAAGTTGAGTAATTGGGACTCCCTCCCATTCGCAGTGCTCTCACCAAAGGGATACTACTTAAATGTGCAAAACCACACCCCGGCAGTTGATCAGTGCCATTCAACCGGATGAAGCTGCCCACACAACCATTTCCCATCATGCCCTCCTGCCCACCTTTTCTTTCCCTTTCTGTCTCTTTTCATAGGCGAGTCAGGTGGTGCCCTGCTGAAGAAGTCCCATTTCCCTGCTTTAAGAATGGGCAGGGAGCTGGTGTGGAAGACACGTTATGTTCTGGTGCAGGCCATGATTTGGTTTAGAAGAATCAAGCAGGATCCTATGGGCAAGTGGCTGGGCCCTCAGAGCACCAGGTAGGAGCATGTGGCAGTGTGTCAACCCAGGAAGTCAATGCCCTCGTTCTTCCTCAAGATGCTCTCAGCCCTGACTGCCACAAGAGGATAAGCTGTCATAGAGAGAGTCACTGAGGGACTCCGAGTTCTCCAGGCCCGGCTGGCTCTCTGGCCCCATATCTCTGGAACAGGCTTCTGTGCTGCCCTCTTCACCCACATCAGAAGCACTAGGGGTTCGGCTGCTGCTGGTGCTGAAAGCCGGGGAGGCCTGAGGTCCTTCTGAGGACGCCCGTCTTCTCTCGACTACATTGCAAGCTGAGCCCTGCAGAAGCAGAAAAACAGACCTCATCAATAGGAGAAAGCCGGGGAGACTGACCATCCTGGTTTTGGTTTTGCCTTATTTATGTTTTACAGCTACTGAGAACCACGTAAGGTGTGGCTAGAGGGCAGGGATGAGCTCCACAAGTACATTTTGTATTTTCAACACAAGGGGGGAATATTAACTCTTTTCGTTTACAGGTGGTCCTCATTTAACAATCACTCTTTCAGCAATCATTTGAACTTGGGACAGTTGGTAAACAAGTGGTACTTACGACCAGTCTTTAAGGCTTTGGCCGGCTCAGTGCCTTCACAGTCACACAATGGTGATTTAGGTACTCAGCAACTGGCCCAGATTTCCAACTATTGCGGTGTCCCACAATCCCATGATCACAACGCTCTTTACATGGGGCTCCCCTTGAAGAGCATCCGGAGGCTGTAGTTGGTGCAAAATGCGGCCACGCGAGTGATCTTGGGGGCTCCTCGAAGCTCCCATATTACACCTCTCCTCCACGAGCTGCATTGGCTCCCTGTGGCCTTCCGGGTGCAATTCAAGGTGTTGGT
>JAEANM010003208.1:0-14193 GCA_017656035.1 Myanophis thanlyinensis
ATGAAAATTATGCCTTCTCCACTGAGATATCATCATGCAAATAACAAAACAAATAAACAATCTCAATGAACAAAAAAAATGTAATTAGTTAGTGCAGAACTATTTCAGATGCAATGGACTGTTATTTCAGGAGGATGTCCAGACTAAAATTTGTATTGCATGTCTACTAAATGGAGGCCTATGAAATCAAGGTTTTACTGTATTTAGTTGATAGGCTCAGAAATTATAGAAGCTTGTTCATCAGAACATTTTAATAGAGGCAATTCATTTAGTGGAGTTAAAGAGATAATCTTGTTTGTTGTTCTATTTTTAACAACATATTTAACTTTTCCTGGTTCGAGAAACAATTGTGTGTCACTATATCTAACCAAATACAATAAAAACCAATAACATGCAACTAGGTATTGTTTTAAATATTTAACTATGGAATTTGTATGGCTGTTAAGTCTAAAAACCCTCTAGCAATATAGATGACCTATATAGCAATAGAAGATGGAGAGGTTTTTATATTTAAAAAAAAAATTCATTTAAACTACTTTTCTCCTATATTCAACCTTTTCAGAATTTTTTTTATTAGACCAAACTGTTCTTTCATTGTCACATTTGATTTTCTTGTTATTCTTTTTCCTTAAGATTTATTGCAATATACGACAGTAGAATAACTAGATCTGGCTTTCAAAAGCTTATTTATAATGTTTACATTGACCACAAGAGGGAGTCTCTTCTGTTATATTTAACAAGTAAAAATTATATTAATAAGCGTAACTTTTCTCATTTTAAATTCCAAAAAGTTTAGCATTCAACATACGATCGTGATCTGTGCCTGGAACGCCGATAGGTGGGTTCAGTTTGGTTTTTTTCCTTTTGTCGCCTCAGCACTGCTTCCCATTGAGGTGCTGAATCAACCATGTCATTTTCTTGTCGTAACCTTTACAAAAATTAACATAATGATAATTAGAAATTATGAAAGTTGTAATTCAACAGATATGAAAAGTGTCAGATTGGGAAGATAATCAGATGAGCACCTTAATATTCTGGAAATTTAATCTTGAAGACAGACAACTATTCTATTTCATGATATAATTTATCACATCACTTAACATACCTGCTTGTTTTAATGCGAGATATTGAGTATTTATTCACAAACTGAATGCTAAGAGTAATAATGTAATAAGATGACTGATTCTAGTGGCTAGAGGTTTAAGAAAAATATATGTACTATTCTAATGAACCAGCCAGTATATTTAATTATATTTATTTACAAAACAAATATTTGCTTCAATCACAGCTCAACGTGGCTTACAACCAGTGCAATAAAATAACTCCAGTAGAATCACAATCAATACATATCAAACCAGAAACCAGTTATTCATTTTTTAAAAAGGTAACAAATAATAATGAACTTGGATGTAACAGTAACATTCATCCCCAAAAAGGCTCTGCAGAACAGCAGTGTTTTAACTGCCCTTTCTGATTTTGAATCAATGGAAAAGTAGAGAAAAATCCAAACCAAAAAACCCAACAAAACCCAACACACAGCGTTTCTTTGGTTGTTGTCATGTTGTGATAAACCTACATTCAATTCCATCTTAATAGTCAGGGGTATTCACATCAAATCTATATCTCTCAGACTGATTTTTCAAATGATCCAACATTTCCTTGATGAAAACCATTGTTGAAATCAATTCATGGACACCTCGTCGGGTCATCGAAGATACTGATTGCTCAATTTGAATTCCTTTCATTAGGAACTACCTTCTCCCCTACCCAAAATGTTATCTAGATTTTGTTTCCAAATTGCAGACAAGGAATCAATCTTCATATTAATTTACTTCCCTGCATTGGTAAAACATTTTTAAGGATTCAGGTTTATTAAATATAAAATAGCTACCAACATTTCTGTTTGTTTTAAAAAACAACTGATTTCTTTTTGTTTTAGTTCTTTTAATACAATGGCCATACGTACCATTTCCTTTAATGTATACTGAGAGCACAGGCACCGAAGACAAATTCCTTGTATGTCCAATTACACTTGGCCAATAAAGAATTCTATTCTATTCTATTCTATTCTATTCTACATGAAATCAGCTGAAGCCTGTCCCTTTGCTTGCTCTCATCTCTGCTTTCTAAATGAAGAAAAAGGCATATTTTCCCCCAAAGATGAACATAACCATGATGCTCATGGGGAATATTCAGGGTTTAAATTACGCACAATTCTGGACTGCTTCTAATACTTAACAAAACAGAGTTAGGCAACATCAATCAAATACAATCTCCCAATTTTTTCAAGTGAAAATTAACTAGCCAGGAAAATATTATTTATAGAAGCAGTTTTTATTTACACATAACTTGTAAATTAAGTATAATATGCATTTGGTTCAAAATTTGGGCATAGTTTTCAATCACCTGTGTCTCTTCTTCCTATGTTCTCTATTAGAATTTTCTGATTCACTGCCACTGCTGGTATTGCAACGGGATCGTGATCTATAAAGGAGAAAAACAGAATGACACTAGCAAAAGGTAAAATGTAAGAATATCCTATCCATCCATCCAATTTTATATGACAGCCCACCTCACAAAAGGTGACATACAACAAAAGCAACAATTAAAAAAGTATAAAACCTCTTAACTAAGTAAACATAAATAAGAACAAGATTGCAAGATGGTTATATGTGGTGCAGCCAATGTGTGGGTTCCCTGTTGCCAAGGGATTCCCAGGCTTGGAAATTTGGAAGGCCATAGCGGCCCAGCTCACTTCAGAGAGGATGGTATTCTAATGGGACAATGCCATGGCAGAAAAAGTTGCATCAGGTGGAACCCCTCAGCAGTCAAGACCTGCAACATGCCCCTGCTGCCAAATCTGAGGGGATGAGTAGATGTAATTGGGAAGAAATTAACTGCAAATTAACTCAAATAAACTGCACCTTGAATTGCAGCCAGAAACAAACCAGCAGCCAGTGCAGCTCACATAACAGAATTGTAACATGTGACCTCCTAGGAGGGCCTAACTGTCCGTGCCATTGTACTGTTCACCAGCTGAAGCTTCCAGATATCCTTCAAGGGCAGTCCCATATACTGGAGTGCATAATTATGTCAAATTTATATATTTGGAAAAGGAAACAAAGAGGACGTTTTCCCTACGAAACAATAACAATTATTCTCTATTACTAATTCACTTTCAATATAATTAATGTTGAATTAACCTGGGTACCAAAAGTGTTTACAGATGTACAAATTAGGTGACTTGGAAAACTTCCATTCACCTTGTTAGCAAATGTAGCTGATGACAGTCAAAGAGGAGAAAAAAAAAGAACCAAAACAGACATAAAGAAATCATAAATTTGCATTAGGAAGGAAATAGAAAGAAAACGTAAATAGCAGAGTTAAAAAAGCCTGTACAACAGTCATAGAAAATTTAGGATCAGGTCCCACCTTCTTCTGAAAGGCTGCACAGGCTCATTTTCACTTCCACCTGAAGGATGCCGTCGTGAATTAGGAAATTTTGGTGATCTAGTTCGGTCGCTGGGAGAATTATAAAGCCCACTAGGGTCAAAGAAGAGTAAGAATTAAAAAAAAACCATGCCATTTTACAGTGGCTATCACAGCACATTTACAGTAGTTCTCAACTCATGAATGGTTACCCCCTTTGGTTATGATGCACTTGAAAAAAATTACTTGCAATCCATTATCAAAGTTATGATTGCCATACTATCTTTGTGATCATGCAATAGCATTTTGGATGCTTGGCAATCAGCTGACATTTACGACCAGTTGCAGCATCCCAGGGTCATGTGATTACGTTTTGCTACCTTTTTGCCATTTTCCAACAACAAATATCTATTGCATGAGATGGATTTGGACTTATGATCATGTGATCTACTTAACAACCACATGATTAGCTGTTGTCATAAAACTGAGTCTGGTCACATGGTGACTCAATTTCCAACCATAATGATTGCAACCAAAGTTCTGGTTTTAAGTAGAGGATTATCTGTAATTTTATTTTACAGTTACTTTATGGACAGAAAATATTAATATGTATGCTTTTTTAAAAATGCACAGTCAAATTGAGGATAGTGATTCTGCTACTTTGGGAAAATGAATACACTGCACTGAATTCTTCCCAAATATATTTATTCAGGGAGCTTTGAAGACAGAACATTAAAAATATTTACAAAGTTATGCAACATGATAGAAGTTATTTCTTCATTAAGATTGCAAGATTTCCTTATAATAACGGTACTAGGAAAAGACTCACCATTCCTGACCATCTATGCAGAGGTAACAAGCTTAACAATTTGCATATTATTAGCTTTCATTAGAGCAATTTCCCATAATTAATGGTATCAGGGTAAGAAAAAATTGCAATTAGCAAATAGACTTACAAAATGATATTTGAGAAAGACCCCTTGGAATTTATTTTTCCAATGTCATGCTGAAGGTTTTAAAATTATGCACTGTTTTGTCTCCTCCAAACAAATTGTAAACATAATTCCTGAATTTTAACCAATGTCTTCATTTCACAGACAGAAATGTTGGTCTTTTGTCAACATGTAGTGTCTATGAAACTGATTTCTTCAGAGTCCATACTTATATTAAGTCAACTAAAAGCTGTAAAATACTTGTCCAACCTTTCTTTGCAGATCCATACAGAAGTGATGGAAAGAATCGAAGAGTGGAAAAGAAACCCCTCTGCAACCAACATTTACCCATATAAATGAAATTTAATTTCGTTGTACGAGGTGTAATGACAATAAAGTAAACTAAACGAGAAAGGAATTATAACTGGCTTGGCTTCCCATCTCTTTTGTTCTTCCTTTATCCCTTTGCCCTAGAAAAGTCAATATGTTTTCCCACTCTTAACCTTTGGAAACAACTGGTAAGGAAGAACAGCTACTTGTCTTGAGTATGGGGGCTAGCTACCATATGTAGTAAACCCATTTCAAATCTCCATATCAGGTCTTAGCTATTGATATATTAAGGCACTAATTTTAAGACACTAGAAATATGACAGCCCTTTTCCCAACATGTGGCTCTTATTAAGGCCCCATCTATCATTCAGAGAACTTCCTTTTGCTTACCATAACCTCTCTTTTCGATTGTGTGTCATCAACATTTAACTAACATGCCTTTGGATATAATTCTAAACTAAGGCTTTTAAACAAAGAGTGTGAATGGTTTAAGAAACTAAATTTGCAGTAATCATGATTGGTTATAAAATGTGGCTTGTTTTTGCTCTGCCAATATGTGGATGGCATTCCAAACGCTCTTAGTCAGAGGAACTTCTTTGCACAAGCTAAGTAAGCTTTTTTAAAAATCAAAACAAATTGCAGATCCAGCAATAAAAAGGAAAAAAAAATAATTTGGGAGGGATTATCATAAATAATGTATTTTAGTCATCTTTTATTCTCTTCAGGGTGTATTATTTTACACTCTGTGGGTGCAACCATCAGGAAATCCTATTTAAAACAATGTTTACTGAGATTTCAAAAGGACATTAGGCTCTCCCACCCCTCTTTCTCTTTGCAAAAGATATAAGCACTCTGGTATGGAAAGAACTCTAGATAAAGGAGGAGTTGCATTGCTAAAGATTCACTGCCAGGAAGAATGCCAGCATTTATTGTTTGGGGAAATTCAAGAACAGTTTAAATCTGAGAAGTTGGTCAACACAAAAACAAGGAAAAGGTGATTTTGTTTCAGAAACAACGGACTGAATCAAATCAGGACCTGCCAACTAAAGTCAAGCAATGATTTCAGTTTGTATTTTAGTTTGTAATCTAAGCAATCAACGTTAATCTAAAATGATTTTGAGTTAGCATTATAGCACAGAGATACCTGCAAATACATTACTTCTAATACCATGTATATACTTTATTCAAAGCACAAGTTTACCTTTGAGGACAGTTTTCTTCCCATGGTGCACTGGTTTTACTTCTTTGAGTTTCTGGGCTGCCTTCATTTCTTGACTTTTTAAAACTGGTAAGCATAAAAAAATTAATTTAGAACTATCAATGTGTGGAAATAAGTAAGCAAAAATCTCATATCACAAGCTTAGATATTTATTTCTAGGGAATTTTCATAATGAAACACTTTTGCCATAATTATGTTGGGGACTGCTCAAGTGTAGATATTGTTCAAGTTGAAATGACTGCTGAAATAATACAAAATACTATCATCTGTGCTTTTAATGCTATACATTGAGTGAAGCAGAATATTCCATGCAATCTATATATTCTATATCTAAGTTTTTAAATCATCTTTGCAAACTTTGTCACGGTATTTTTTTTAAGGATTTGATAATGTTTTAAAATAGGTTGGATGAGCAGTTACTCTCTTCCGCACAACAGGCTACATACATAATTATAATCCAATCTAGACAACTGTCAGTGTCAGAACAAAAGCTAGGCATCTGGAGCTAAGGTGTGCATCCATATATAGATAGGCAGAAACAGCAAAGAACTGACCAAAGTAGCTTTCTTATCTCTGTAGTATCAGTCTCTACTACAGAGATAAGAAAGCTACTTTGGTACTTTATACTCTGTAGTATATAATAAGTTTATACTACAGAGATATAAGTCTATACTACAGAGACTACCACAGCAGTGTGTTCCCTACTTCTAATCTTCACAATCACTCCAGAAGGACGATCAATGGTCTTGAGGGTTGCTAAGAGAACTAAGATAGCTGCAACACCATTAATCTGCCTCTCCAAATGTCATTACAAATGCAATTAATGCTGTCTCTATATTATCCAGCCTGAATCCTAACTGGAAGGGATCCAGATAATCCACTTCCTCTAGGATCTTTGAAGATGCAAGCAGACAACTTTCTCAACAATCTTTATTGAAAAGGGAAGAAAGTTGGAAACTGTTAAACATTGTCCAAGACTATTGGGTCTAGTCACTGCTTCATGAAGAACGCATACTTTCCCCTGCTTTTCATGGAAGACAGAACCATGTGGACTCTTTCCCATCATCGCTATTTTTTTATTCTATTTTCTATCTACTTTTTCTATGCCTAATGAAGGTTTTTCTACTTCTCATATAATTTTGCCTGTTTTCTGAAAGCAAACATAAATGGTTTCATTTTTGCTTTTGTTATTCCACAATATTATCTATCTTACTGAAAACCCCAAATTATCTTCAACCAAACACAATTCTCAAATAATTAATTAAGGAAAAAACTGTGTAAAATTCTATGGTTGCTTTTAGAAATCTGATTTGTGGCTTCATTATAAAGTGCATATAAATGTTGCCAACTGTTTTATCAATTAGTGAGCATAGGAACTGATCCAATAAACGAAAAATGGAACTTCACTCAATTTCTTCTTGCATTAATTCTGCTACTACTACCATAACTCTTATTATTGTAATTAAAATAATTATTTCAATTTAATTCATGAGCATCCAATATGTCTATTAAACCCACTCAAAGATTTTCTAAATGCAAAAAAATCTGTATGTTAAACCTAACATCAAGTTTATTCTTCTTAAAAAGAGATCAACGTCATTTTTTAGCTTTAGATTCCCAGCTGCTGATACTAATTTCTTTCATCAGTACCTTTTAATTGGTGATGGAACAATAATTTTGGTTCTTCCTTCGTTTTCCCCAGTTTCTTTGTATGTAATAACCTGGCTTGTACAATGTGACTCTGAAATGAAAAAAGAAAATGTCTAATGTTAGAAATTGTTAGCATTCTCTTGCACTTTGGGGTATACCTTTTTTCTATAGATTTTCATTTAATTATATTCTCAATCTCTTAAAATCACAACTGTTACAGTTGTATTTGTTATGCAATCATCTCAAATAAGCCAGCATTATAGTTTTTCAATTAAAACCTAAATACCAGCAAAAATAGCCTTTTTTCTGCTATGTCTTCCAATTTTAAAAAAATCTAAAATATTCACTACTTCTGCAACATAATTTTTCCATTTCTCACATAACAAGCAATCTTTCCAATAGGAAAGGAACATTTATAAATGAAACATTTTAATATCGTAACAATAGGGTAAATGGGTAAAGATTTGAAGTAGATTTTTTTAAAAAAGTATCTGAACACTATGTAAAATGTTTTTTTATATGTATAATGCTGCATACTCCTTAAAACTTAGCACATGATCTTTCAGCCCTGTAGAATATTGACTGAAATATTATAATTCACAAGACATAGCTATACAGTATAATGAACAGGGGCAAGCTATATTAAAAAGAGTTGCTAACAGCAATAAAACAGTCTTCTACTACTCTATAAGAATGAGTCTATCACACAAAATCCCACTATAGTACAGTTTAAAATATTTGGAGGATATCAGGTTGCCTACATTCCTGGATCATTAAGAAGAAACACTTCACTTGATACAGTTTCAAAAAGTCATTTAGTAAATACCCTAAATGACTTTCAAAGATGCATGAGTATAAAAAAGTTGCGCATTTATTTTCTAGAAAGGTAATAAATATATATTTCAGGTAATACATTTAATAGATAAGTTGTAAAAAGTAATTAAAACCCTGACAGACTAAAACTATTATTAGAAGGAGTGACAGTAGAAAAAGAGTCCACTGGATTTGGGCAGCAAACAAATTTAAATAAATAATCCAAGTATTAACACACACAGTCCAAACTTTGCATAAGTATTTAAATCTACAAAGCTATAAAATTTAAAAAAGTCCTAAAACTAGAAATCAACCTGCTTCAAAGCCAGAAAGTGGCTATGTTATTATATCACCTAAGCCATAGTTTGTTTATTTGGCTTCATTTGTACAAAATGCTCAGCTAAAATGAAGCAAATTGGCTTAGCCCAATCTGAAAACCCACACATGATTATTGATTGGAAAAGAAATGTGTGATGGAGGAAAACGTATTCTTTATACATACTGATTAGCTACAGTTCTCTATACCTCTGATACAAGAAGCATATGCTACAACATTTTATATCAATCCCAATTGTTTTCTTAAAACTTGATTTTTAAAAACTTTAATGTTGCTTAATAAAAAAAGTATTTATTCCCACTAGCCCAAATATTTACAATATGCTCAAAACAGTGACTTAGGAACAACCAACTAGTTGGCCAGATTACTTGAGAGGTTTCCCCTCCCCCCAGTATCCTTTTTGATACTGACAGAATTCCATTTTGCCGCAGCTAAATTTTTATGCTTATAGCCCAGCCACCTTTTCAGTAATATAGTTAAATATTATATTTAATATAAATATAAAAATACACATACAAATTAAAAACAAGCTGCATCAAAATAATGGCCGTTGTTCTGGCGGCATTTCTCAGTGGCAGAGGCAGCACTGGGGCTGAAGTAAAGGCCTGGGGCTTGTGGCAGCTGGTTGAGGCTCCTGAAAGCCCTGGGCCTCTACTTCCTCCCCAGCCCCTGCCTAAAAGTACCATTGTTCAGGATGGGTGACCAAAGGGAATTGATGAGGGGGGGGATGGATGAGTGGATGAGTTGTACTGTTTCTGTGTTTGTACATGCAGGCAAACTGCAAAATGGCCAATTTTGTTATGATGTAATTATGGGTATGCTCAGAGATGGGATTCAACCAGTTCGCACTTATTCGCTAGAACCAGTTCTTAATTTTCCAAGCATTTCAGAGAACTAAAGATTCAGCTGGTTGTTAGGGCAGAGAACCGGTTGTTAAATTATTTGAATCCCATCACTGGGTATGCTACAATGCTGTACATTTGGGCATGGGTCATAAATCCATTTTGCAGCAGCAACACAATTTCAAACAGTCTCTGAACAAATAATTGTTAAATTGAGGATTTTGCTAACAAGTAAAGGGACATTCGCTGGGTGTTATCAAACTTACTGAAACAAGGTAAAAATGGAAGTTAACAAACAAGTTTCTGAAAATGACAAGAAAAGGAAGTATGCAAACTTAAATGTCCTTTCAAAGGCCAGAGCACTTGTAAGTGATTTCAAGTGCTCTCCTTATCTGGAAAGGTTTGAAGAACTTATCTAAATAGCCTGCTCTTCATACTTTGCTGCAGTTATGCTTTTCACAGATCTTAAATCTCCCTTTTCTTTCTCCAGTTATCCTACAAACCTACAGTATATCTCATACATTTTTTTCTCTCTTAAGTTTCTTTTTATCAACCTTGGTTTTAGAAACAGTTCATTTCCTGTAAAATAGGATTTACACTTTATTTACAAGCTCGTACTGAATAAAAATAGTAAATGCTAATAATAATTTCATTAGGTACATAACGGAATAAGGCATATTAAAAATTCTGTTCAAACAATATATTTGACTTTATTCCACAGAAAAAGAAAATAAATGTGTATATTTTAAAAACTGCATATGCTATGTTATTTTAGCTTGGGGTCTTTAAATAATATCACTAATTTCTTTTTCTTAAAAAAGAACTAGAAGAATTATCTAGTACTGGGCTGACAAAATTTTGCCCTCTAGACATAGCTAAATTTCAACTTTCCAAAAGCTCAGCCAGCTGAACCATTTATTTCAGGTGAGGCGAGTGACAGTCAATCAACTGGAGTAGCTCTACAGACAAAAGTTCAGTTTTAATTTTACAATTTTAGCAAACTATTAAAAAATACACTAAATTTCAAAAACAATTAAATGGATTCAATTTTAATTACTTGAAGACAATTATTGTTTTATTAAATAGGCAACTAAAAAAATTGGTAAATGAGACATAACAAAAGAGAAGACTTTATTTTCTTTATAGATGGTAAATGCACAATATTAGAAAAAAGAGCCTTTCCAGAAATCATTCAAAAATATAATATGATTTTCTCAGTTCCACATACCATAAGATTTGCAAAGAATATTTTTCCATTTATTTATGTAAATACTTGTGGTTTAATTTTGAAATTTCGGCTACAAGTTATAAATTGCATACGAAGAAATTGGAAAGGCTCCATGATTTATTTTAAACAATTAAATACAAAGCAGCCAGCATAACTAAGGATTATATTACAAGACTGAGAATTGCTTGTCAAATCTCTATCAACAACTGAAGTTTTATAAAGAATTGAATGGCATATATATCCTACACTATATTGAATTAGCCTTATTGTACTACTTTTAAAATATACAATACATTAATGAAATAAATTTACACAATTAATTTTATGTACATCTTTGCATTATGAAAAATGTGTCTAATTCTTCATACTATAAAGACGGTTTAGATTTATGCCATCTGTGACATTTTAAAATATCTTCATATTTTATAAATTTGTAGATTCTGAAAATCTACAGTTTATAAGAAAAGGCCTGTGATTTAGACAAATGTAAGACAGATATTGTTTTAATATAAAAAATAGTGAATAGATCTAACTGATTCAGTAGGCACTATTTATGATAAATGAAGCTAATATGTCAATCTCAGTGTGATGATCATTTTGGTTTCCCATTTGGTAGCTATCAAGATTATGCCACAATATCAAATATAAGAGATATTTTAATTCAAAGGGTCACTGATTATTTGGACCAACTTTGACTATAGCAGTAAGTCAGCACTAGAGAAAGAGAGATTAGTAACCTCTATGCTAGTACTAAATCCAGAGATATTCATTCAGAAATGTCTACAAATTTCAGGTGCTGAAAATGCAGCATGTTTTTAATAAGAATTAGCATAGATTCCAGAGAGTCAATTATTTCTAATTATATATTTGATCCAACAAGATTTATTTTATTTCTTAGTTTTTCCTCTATATCCTCCCTTTGCTGAGTTTCTAACTCAAATAAGAGCTCTAACATTTCTTACCAAATTGTTGCACTTTTGATGTTCTTTTTGGATATGTCTTACTACGACTTCTTTCAACTGTTTGGTTGGGTCGAGGAAGCTGGACAGAAATATCTTTATACATCTGCAAAGCTGTCTTCCCACTAGAAAATGCAACAAATATTATATAAGTTAACTGAAAACTACAAAGTAAAGCATTGCAATTTATCCCTAGTTGGGAAGAGGAAGATTTTAATTGAATTAAAAGTTCAAGAATCAGCAAGCGCTAAACCAATAAAACAAAAAATATGCCCAACTGGCCTGTTGTTATAAGGCTTTCTGATTATTTATTTATTTATTAAAATTTTAAATCGCCTCTCTCCCATGAGGGGACTCGGGGCGGTGTACAAACATATAAAAAACAAAGTATAAAATTATAAAAATTTAAAATTGAAATTTTTTTAAAAAACCAATTACAGATCCCAAAATTAATACTAGGCCAGACTGGCCTGTTGAAACAGATGGGTCTTTAATGTGCACCGGAAGGTCCGCAGGTCTGTGATGGTCCGGATCTCCAGGGGCAATTTGTTCCAAAGGGAGGGTGCCCCCACAGAGAAGGCTCGAACCCTCGGGGCTGCCAGATGACGTCCAGGCAATGGAACCCCAAGGAGGCCCGCCCTGTGGGAATGCACTGGCCGGCGGGAGGCTGATGGTGGCAACAGGCAGTCCCGTAAAATTGTTACTCTTACAATTTCCCAATTTGACATAAAGCACTTCTATATCTATCACATTTTTACTTTATGATGTGTGGTATTGAAAAAGCACACTGATTTCATGTTTTGTGCTTCTTTGGCCTTTTCTTTTTCACAAGTAGCTATATGTCCATAACAACAGATTTTCAAAAGCATTTTTCTAAGGAAGAGAAATAAAACAAAAACACACTGAAAAACCCCCAGACAATTTCATTGAGTCTTTTACTACTATCCCTTACCCCTAGGAATACCAGATTGTTTTGTCACTGAGTTTGTATTGTCTATACATTATGAAGAATGCAACATTTCAACTAGTGTGCAATACAGTATTTAAAACTTAATCAAACAGATTAGGATTAATGGAACAAGGTGCCTATAAAGTGCCTTTAGACTAAAGTTACCATCGTCACTGTAATCAATTGTCATCCAAAAGCTGATGTGTATATCTACAAAAAGCTCTTTCATCCTAATCAACTTCTCAGGTCTAAGAAACTAATCTCAACCCAACAATTATTATTTAATGCAATATGAAGTCCCCTGATTCACTTATTTAATCCATCATCTGATCTTCACCTTATTTGCTTCATGCCAGTTGGTCACTTGGTGAAAAACCTGTCTTCAAATTCATCCCAAATCTGATATGTGATCTTAGGACCACAAGCTATTATTGCAAGCAGGCCACTAGTATGATAAATTTTAAACTACAACTGTTTCCAAGAATAGAAACTTGGAACCTACCCTAGGAAATGTAGAGAATTTTATAATCAGTACAATTTACCCTCATGGCATTCAAGCCTCATTCTCATAGTATTTTACCCTTACTTGCTTTCTTTTCTATTGGTAACTATGTTTTTAAACACAACTATGTATCCACATCAATATGTTGCAAAGCAGACTGAAGCAATTACTATGTAGTTTTCTTGGCACCAATAGAAATGGCTTGTTGTTGCCTTCTTCCAAGATGTTTCCTTGATTTCCTAGTCCAGCCTACCAAGATCAATCAAGGTTATCTAGATACTGCCATCCAGCTGGGCTAAAAGATAGATAAGTGGAATATCAGTAGGTAAGGTTCCTCTTCATTCCGAAAGACAAACTGCTGATGCCACCCCCAATTTCCAATTTATAATAATCAATTTAGGCTGATACACTAGGGCAGGGGTCTCCAAACTTGGCAATTTTGAGACTTGTGGACTTCAACTCCCAGAATCCCTCAGCCAGCATTCGCTGGCTGAGGGATTCTGGGAGTTAAAATCCACAAGTCTCAAAATTGTCAAGTTTGGAGACCCCTGGTCTATAGCATGTGAATCCAGTGAGCTGTAGCTGATATAACAAAGCCTGGGTAAACATCCTATGGCTTAAAATACAAGCTGTGAATTTGTGTCCTCCTAGATGAGGGAGGGAAAAAAAAAAGATTTAGTCTTTTGAAAGAGAATTTGCAAGCCTTTCTGCCTCTTATCCGAATGCTCATTCTCAGCATTTGTTGATTTTTTTTTTTTCCAGTCAGGGAGACCGTGGGCATTTTTTTGGCATTCCCGCCTTAGACGCATCTTCAGGCCTCTAATTTTAGCAGTGGCCTCTGTAAACAAGACGCTGAAGTGGAATAATGGCAGCTGTCAGCCCTCCACCCACACCTCTTTCCCCCAACCACTTCTGTTGCTGCCTTTGCTGTCAGGAAGCTTGTCCAGAAGGGTGTCAGGATTAACTGGCATTAGTCTGGTAATAAGTGTGTGTGTGTGTGTGT
>JAEANM010003209.1:0-22823 GCA_017656035.1 Myanophis thanlyinensis
TGGGAGTTGAAGTCCACGAGTCATGAAGGAGCCATAATTGCCACCCCTGCACTATACCAAACTTCTGGCTTCTTCAAAGAATGAATGGCAAGATAGTGCCTTCTGAAGAGAGGTTATGAATATAGAACCGACTTGTTACTTTTCTGAGGCATACATGGCCATTCTTATCTGGGTCTGGTTTGAAAATCTACCTAATCACCTCAGATACTTCCATGGTGGTTTATGAATGAAGTGGACTTTAAAATCTGATGCTTTCTACATCACTTTTTCTATTTCCAAGTAGTTATATTTTTCAAAACAATGGAAATAAATTATTGTGCCTTTGGTTGGGGGCTGGGGAGAATGGTTTAATTGATCTTCAGATTGAACAAATTACTTCAATATCATGTACAGTAACTGAAACAGGGAAAGGACATGCATCATCCTTAGAGGCTTACAAATTGCTGGCAATTTCCATTCCTTCAGAGCAAAGCTGCTGTGTTCATAGTTCTTCTAAAAGCTTCATGTTCCTCAAGGAATAGAGAATTATAAGCATGTTCTTACCAGAAAGTACATTTTCTGTAAAAGGATGTATATTTGCAACTTGATGTATTTCCTTGCTGTATTCCAGTAATAACTGCATTGCTTATGTGTGGGAAGGAACGTTTTCTGCAGAGAAATTACCTCTTGATCCTGTTAACTTATGTATAAGAAATGATCTGATGCTCCCGCTGTGCTTACTGAGCCATTAAACTGTTTTTCCCTGCCCAGCCCCATTTTTATAAAAGACAAAGATTCAAGATGAATATGACTTGCTGAAGATCTCCTTGCTTAGTAAAATGAACTTAATGGATTACTAATTCTAGCAAACATTTAACAGCAGGACAATGCAGGACACCAAAACAATACATGAATTAGTTACCAAAGTGTAAAAAAAAAACCCTGATCATCATAGAACAGCATTGTGAATAGGAAACAAGTAACAGCATCATTGATAAGAGAGAAAGATTATTTTAACCAGCAACTGTCTCTTGCAGTGTTCTTATCAGAAGGACATTGTATTGCATAGGTCTTCCCAGAAAATGTCTGTCATTGTAATGTATACATAGATAGTTGTGAAGAGATTCGTGGTATCCACCTACTGCTCACAGAAATAGAAAAACATTAAACTACTTTCACATCACAGTGAAATCCAAATCATGATAGTTTGCAGTGTGTCACAATTTCTAGCTAAACTTGGGCAGTCCTGGAAATTATGTTTATTAGCTAAAAAGATACGGTGTTTGTACTTCCATTTTTCCCTTAACGCATTCACTGAAGTTGTTGTTTCTTAGGGTTGGCATTAGTGAGACAATTCTTAATTTTCCTACTTAGCTCCATAGGAAATGTAGAACGAAATTCAAATTACATTCAAACTTGGCACATATTGCAGGGACAGATTTCAAAGTGCTTCCCATCTTAAATGATAACAGACTGCAAGGGCTTAGAGAATATTAAAAGTCTCCTTCTAATTAAGCATGACTAATATCAAAAACGTCATCAAAAAAGCACAACAAAGAATGTTCTTTCTGCACCAACTCAGAAAGCTTAAACTGCCCAAGAAGCTGCTGATAACAGTTCTACAGAATAATTATTGAGTCTGTCATCTGCACCTCTGTAACTCTCTGGTTTGGTTCTGCAACCCAACAAGACAGACACAGACTACAGAAGATAATCGGAACTGCAGAAAAAAACAATTACTACCAACCTGCCTTCCATCGAGAACCTGTATACTTATCTTATGAACTCTACTGTGGAAAACTCTCTATGGATTTTGATATTTGGAAAATTTCCTTTTGTTGAAATTGTCCTATCCTTTCCACCTTATGTTTTTTTCTTCCTAGTGTTTTTCTGCAAGTGCAGGGCCCACTTTTATTCTGACCAACCAATATCAATCCATTGGCTGTGACAGAAATTGACTGACCAGCTCATCTGACATCATGGGCTGAAAGAGAGTGACTGGTCAAAAGTCACCAGTTGGCTTTCATGCCCAAGGTGGAACTAGAACTCACTGTTTCCTGGTTTCTAACTTGATGCCTTAATCACTAGACCAATCTGCCTTTCCTTTCTATTCTCATATACTGTACTTATTGGTATATCCTTGGCTATAGCTTCAGATCATGTGACACAACAGAAATCAAGTAGTTGATGAAGATTGCAATATCTGATACATGCTTCAATACTATTAAAAAAGTTAGGAGAGAAATGAAATAAATATAAATTTGCAAATCGAAGATGCAAAATATTAATTGCTAAGCAGTGTGATTCTAGATCAGACATGGGCAAACTATGGCCCACGGGCCACATCTGGCCCGTTAGGCTTTTTAATCTGGCCCGCCGAACTAGTTACTAGCAGGAACCAGCCCAACGAAAAGCTAAGCATTGTGTGCTCTGAAGTAAATTATTAACTCAGATGGTAAAATACTCGATCACATTAGCAGTAGCTTACTGAACACAGTCCACAAAGCAGATTTATCCAGAATATTCCACTGGTTGGGACCGCCCCACCTTCCTCAACCACCTTATTCCATTTACGTGGCAGCGCTTATCGCGCCCGCCCTTCCCTGATGCAAAGGCCTTTCATTCTAGCCGGGAGATTGATGGATCTCATTCTTACATTGGGTTCATGAAATGGCACCACTGCATCGCATCCTATTCTGGCCCGGCCCTTCTGTCAAATTTTAGAAACCATTGTGGCCCATGAGTCAAAAAGTTTGCCCACCCCTGTTCTAGATATTCATTCATTTCAAATTCATTTCTATCCAGTTCAATGGAGATTAATTCTGCATTGCCTTGATGCAGGACTCTAGCTTTGGCCCAATGTTGTTCAACAGATTTATGATCTATCAAATAAAAAGATGGCTATCAAATTTGCTGATGACACCATCCTACAGAGTTTGGCTAACAAATCTCACAAAGAAAAGGGGGACAACCTATTTCTCAAAACACCAGAAGGCAAAACAAGAAAGAAGTATGGAAACTCACCAAGGAGAGAAGCAACTAGAACTAAGGAAAAAATTCCTGACAGTGAGAACAATGAACTAATGAAACATTTTGTCTTGGGTGCTATTTTAAGAAGAGACTGGACAGCCATTTGTCTGCACTGTAGAGAGCATCCTGACGGGCAACATAACAACTTGGTTTGGAAATAGCACCTTGCAAGACAGACAAACACTACAGAGGGTGATACGCTCAGCTGAGCGTATCATCTGCACCAAATTCCCCGAGCTACACGCCATCTACAACAAACACTGCCAAACCAAAGCTATGAAGATAGTGATGGACCCCAGCCATCCCAACATCAGACTGTTTACCATAATGGGGTCGGGAAAACGTTTTCGCTCTCTGAAGGCAAATACAGAAAGAATGAGGAAAAGCTTATTTTCACAGGCAATACGGACACTAAATCAGACACCACAAGAACAATAAGGACTATAATAGGAACTACGATTGTTTACATATACACGAAATACCCATCTTCCCAACTACCTCCTTTCTTCAACTTATTCCTACCCTCCCATTCTGCCCTAATTTACCTGTGGTAGTGAATAGTTGCGTAAGCATTTCACTGCATATCGTACCATGTATGACTGTGCATGTGACAAATAAAATTTGAAATTGAAATTGTATAGGATCTCCTCCTTGAGCAGGGGGGCAGGTGGACTAGAACATCTCCAAAGTCCCTTCCAACTCAGTCTATGTTCTAACAGACTGATCCTTACAAACTTGAACATTAACGTTTAACCATGATATGCATACAGTTTAGGGTCTGGATGGATCATCAAATGTACAGGTTGAGAACTAGGGATTCCTGGCAGTACTGTACTAAAAGAAAATTAGCTAACCATGAACACGCAGTATTATGCAGGAACTAAAAAAGTCAATAAGATCTTGGCTAAATTAACTGCATCAATATCATAAGAGGTGATCCTTCCATCTGTACTGATTATATTTCTTACTTTGTAGACTAAAAGATACATGGGAAAATTGAATTTGGTTCAGCTACAGTAGTGGCAAGGATACTAGAAACCATAAGGCACAAGTAAAGAAATTTACTTGCAAAACAGAAGCCTAATGAGAGACATAGTATAAAAAAGCTCTGATGCACAAGGACTTGCTCTTATTAAAACCAAGGACAGGATAAAAATCAGTGGATTGATATTAAAAGGAAGGTGCTTTATTTTGAATATTGGGAGGGATTTCTTGATGACAAATGCTATGCAGAACAATGGCACACTTCTGTTTTTGGAAATTGTCCAACTTGGGTTGGATATACTGTAGCAAAAGTAAATCCTTGCAGTGAATGGGGGATTAGACTAGGTGACCTTTTAGGTCTCTTTCCAACTCACACTTTCTCTGATTTCATTTTCAGTAAGTATGTATGTAATTGGTCATAAACTGGGGTCATAAAGGGGGGGAAGAATAAGAAGCTCGCTTTATAAACAATCAATTAAAGATTTTTCTATGCTAGAAAGAGAAATCAAATACAATCTCTTCCAATAATCACCAGCCATCCTGCGCCCCCCCCCCCGCGCGCGTCCCCTTTGTTCAATATTGATTAATTTGAAAACATATTTTCCAGTCATGTTTTTCTCCATTTTTCGTTCCACTTTTATTACATTTTTTTTTATTTCTACCGAAGGATGACTAACAGGCAAGGACAGGGATTCTCGTCCGTTTGCCCAAGTTTTCTTCTGCATCATTATTCCTCTAACTTTTATTTTCCTGGAAGAGCCGTGTGTAATTTCCCTCTTCCGCTCACCAGAGACGATCGCAGGATTACATCTTGGCGAAACTTCTCCGCCTGGGATTGATCGGCCGCCCCGCTGAAACCCGGCAAAAGAATCGCACAGCGAGAATGTCACTGGTATGCGTGAAACCAAATCGATATCTGGTGGGAATTCCAGGATATCATATCATATTTGAACCCAGCCAAAAGGATCCCACTTTCGGTAAAGCCCCTTTTCGACTTAGCAGATACTCCCGCCCACTTTCCATTTTCTGGCAGTGACGCACCTGTACACGTCAGCCTGGGTGCTGTAAGACTCCATCTTTCTCCTCCAGACTGCGGTAGCTACTGGGTCCTACATTCCTTCCAGCAGCAGCTTGTGAGGCTTTGCACGGCAATGGCAAAGCAATAAATACCGTAGCTGGCAGGAAGCAAATGTTACGATTATTTTTTTTAAATGCACATCCCTCGCACGATTTTAATACGCGGGCCACCGAAAGACACAATCCCTTTA
Organism: Myanophis thanlyinensis; assembly: GCA_017656035.1. Classification (NCBI taxonomy): domain Eukaryota; kingdom Metazoa; phylum Chordata; class Lepidosauria; order Squamata; family Homalopsidae; genus Myanophis; species Myanophis thanlyinensis. The sequence continues at coordinate 5,262 of JAEANM010003209.1, forward strand.
GGAATCACATCCAAAATATGCAAAGACCCACTAGCAAACCGTTACCATCAGAGTTCTAACTATGTTGTGTGCCCTTCTTGGTTAAAATGTGGAACCAGATCCAGGATGTTTTATGTGGGGACCTTTTTGCATTTTGTGTGGGAACCAGTAGCAGGTATTATCAAGGACAGACCATATTTGTCTGCAAAAAGCCATGAAGTAGGATTATTTCTTACTATTTACAGATTTTATTTCTGGCACTGCCAGGGACATGGATGCTAGGTATAAATTCAATTCAGTCTTTTACTGGCAATGCACAACATGCAGTGCAGTGAAATTGACTGTATAAATCCTCATGATTTCATGTAGGTTCGCTCTGAAATCATGTTGAAAACTTAGATCACATTTGCCTTGCACAAAGTAAGCAATTAAAATCATTATTAGAAAAGAACACCCTCTAAAATTGGCCCGTGGCTTATCCTCATGATTTTGCATGATAGCCATCTGCTATTACTATCAAAACACAAAACATATCCAGCAACACCCAGAATGAGCCATTAGAATTACAGGATATTTTCCAGCTATGTAGCACAAGTTCCATAATTGCTTGACAGCATTACCATATAATTCAGAAAACATCAAGTGTGGAACAGGTTGCTATCAATCTAGAGTAGATTTTTGAAATCTACAAACAAGCAAGGCTTAGTTCTAAATCCAATATCCTGAAAATAAAAATAATAATTAAATGTAATAAGGAGAAATGTGGGCTATTACATTTTAATAAAGGATAAGAGAAACAGGAAAGGATACAAAGAAGAACAGTGGGATGATCAGAGGACTGGGAATACATTTCTGAAAAGGTGTCACAAATTATCTGTGTAACTCTCTTTACTTGAGGCTACCTTTGAAGACTTCTGGAAAACTGCAGATAACACAGAACAAGATTTTGCATTGTCTTTGTCTTTGTTCAAAGTCTTTGTTGATTGATCCCTAGAGAGTTGCACAATTGTCTCCTTGAACTGAATCTACCTGCCCTGTAATCTAATCAAGAGAAGTTGCTTAAGAAATAAGAGGAGAAATGATCTAGCTAAAGTGCCAGACCTTTCAAATAACTATCTCTGTCCTGAATTTCAGATTACATTCGTGATGGACATCTGTGCAAAATGAGAAATGAATGAGATGGTTTTCCATAAAATGAAAGAGATAAAATGGAATATTACTGTGCATACATCATCTAAAACATTTTTCTGCTCTTCGATTATTTTTAAAACACAATTATTTATATGGTAAGGTAAACAAATTTTAATAAAGAAGGAGCACATTCCCTATAACTGATAGTAATTACATACTTTTAGAATATAATATGCATCCATATCATATAATATTCATTCATTAACAGAATATTTGGAAGGGACCTCGTAGGTTAAATAGCTAAATCTCCTGCCTGAGAAGAATTAAAATTCTTCACATTTTAATAAACAGTTTGGTATATGTGTGTGTGGGTTTTTTTTAAATGTTAGTTCTGTACAAATATATTGTGCCCTGGTAATTTATTGGAATTTACCTAAGGCTAATCCTTTGTCATTTTTCAGGCCAGCTGTTGCTGCTCCTGAGAACCATTATCAAGTTATCTGAAAATATATTGAATTATAAGTATACTTTAGTCCATACACAAATATTTGCTATGTTGAGTAACCTTGATATGTTTGGGATAGTATGGTAGAAATCATCCACAATTACGCTGAATGAAATGCAGGATGTAGACAAAACAAAAAGAGATGGTAGTTGACTTCAGGAGGACACAACACGACCACTCCCCGCTGAACATCAATGGCTCCTCTGTGGAGATTGTAGAGAGCACCAAATTCCTTGGTGTTCACCTGGCGGAGAATCTCACCTAGTGCCTCAACACAAGGAAGGCCCAGCGAAGTCTTTACTTTCTGAGGAAACTGAGGAAGGCACAGTTTCCATCACACATCCTCACAACCTTCTACAGCGAGAGTATCCTGAATATCCTGCGAGAGTATCCTGAGCAGCTGCATCAGCACCTGGTTTGGGAATTTCCGTTTCTGGTCTCAAGACCCTACAACAAATAGTGAGGACAGCAGAGAAGATCATCGGGGTTGTTCTTCCCTCCATCATAGACATATACACCACACGCTGCATCCGTAAAGCCAGAAACATTGTGGCTGACCACCACCCCCTCATACACCCCCTTTACTCTCCTGCCATCTGGAAAAAGGTATAGAAGCATTCGGGCCTGCACAAATAGACTGTGTAACAGTTTCTTTCCACAAGCCATCAGACTCCTCAACACAAAGAAACTGGAACCCTAAATACTTGTCTATTTAGCTTTTTTTTTCTTCTCTAATTTCTTAGATTTAGAGCTATGTGTAGTTCTGTGTCCTGCTCTTTTTCTTTTTATCTATGTTGTCTGATGTAGCACCTTGGTTCTGGGAAACATTTCGTTTCACTGTGTACTGTACTGTATATTGTTGAAATGACAATAAAACTTGACTTGACTTGACTTGAGGATGTTGGAAGACTGAAATGGCACTCCTAGACATAGCTCACCACTTCCTGACTCCAGTAAATTATCCTGCTATCTTAGTAAACATAGCAGGTATAATAAATATATCTCATTGTTGAAATAAGATACAATTATCAGATCTGTAGAATGGGGAGGGAGTGCCACGACTAGATCTATTTCAACAGCAGCTTAACTGATACCCACAATTATATAGAATGGCCAACATACAGTCCTTCAGATACTGGCCCCAAACCCCATAATCCTTATGGTTGCCATCATTTTATATATTTATATATGTACATATATACTATAGCTATGGTGCTGGAGAAGGCTCCTGCACAAGCAAGTACTAATGGAAATTTAAGGAGAGCTCCAACGTAGAAAAAAGGGGACATTTCCTTACAGTGAAAACAGTTAATCAATGGAACAGTTTGCCTTCAAAAGTTGTGGATGCTCCATCATTACAGGTTTTTAAGATGAGATTGGACAGCTATTTGTCTGAAATGGTATAAGATCTCCTGACGTGGATTGGGCTAGAAGACCTCAAGGTCCTTCTAACTCTATTCTATTCCTATTCCTACTCTACTCATGATCTCCCAGCCTGATGCCTTAACCATTACTCCAAACTGATTCTTAAAAGAGCCTGTTTGTAAAAGTTATATTTATTTATATTTACTGCATTAAAATTAAATTTATTTATTTAAAAGATTTGTACGGCTGCCATGTTAAACACAACTCTGGGCACCTCACAAAATTGATGCATTAGCTGCTGCTACAGCTTTTTACAATGTTTGATGGTATTTTAATATTGCATTATTTTTCAACATGGGCTGGCAAATAATTTTGATTTTAAGAACCCCTGAGAGAGTCTTGGAGTCTTCCAGGCATACACTTTTAAGAAACATTGGTAGAAGGGATTGACAATGCATATTTGTTTTGACTGCTTCTTCACATTCTTGGTTTATATAATCCTATAGGTCTATTTATTGCAAGATGCTGCCTGGTGCTTCTGCCATCCAGAATAGAATAGGCACCACACTAGAAACCAGGAGCCTGACCAGGAGTCTCCCTTAACAAACCCACCCCACTTTTTAGGTATGAAAGCCAGCTGGCTGACTTTGGGCCAGTCACTTTTTCTCAGCCTCAGGATTAAGTCAATGGCAACCACATCTGAAAATCTTGGCAAGAAAATTGCAAAGATTTGTCCGAGCATTTTGCAGCAAGTAGCATTGACTCAAAAGACACATAGTGAAATGAATATGTAATTAGTAAATTAAGAATGAGTGAGCTTGGTACAGTGATTAAGGCATCAGGCTAAAAAACAGGAGATTGTGAGTTCTAGTTTCCCTTAGGAATGAAAGTCGAGCTGGTCACCATCTCTCTATCCAACCTATCTCACAGGACGTTTTTTTGTGGAGGAAATAGAGGAAGGCATATTTAGGTATGTTCGCTGCCTTGAATTACTATACAAAATTATAAAATCAGGATACAAACAAACAAAATACAGGTAGTCCTCTACTTACAACAGTTCATTTAGTGACTGTTTGACATTACAATGGCACTGAAAATAGTGACTTATGACCATTTTTCACACTTATCACCATTGCAGCATCCCAATTGTCACGTGATTTACATTCAGATGCTTGACAACTGACTCATATTTATGACGGTTGCAATGTTCAGTCATTTTACGACCTTCTGACAAGCAAAACCAATGGAGAATCCAGATTCACTTAACCACCATGTTACTAATTTAACAACGGCAGTGATTCACTTAACAAACATGTCAAGAAAAGTCGTAAACTGGGACAAAGTCACTTCACCATTTTTTTTGCTTAAGGACAGAAATTTCGGGCTCCGTTGTGGTCCTCGGTTGAGGACTACCTGTAGATAAATCTTGAATTTGATTAAGATAGAAGCCGCAGTTTGGAAAAAAAAACCCCGTATTTTATAAGCCACATCCCAATTCTTCCTTATGTTTTTCATGCGCCATTGCCTGGCGATGCGGTGAAAAAAACACACACACACCCAAAAAAAAGGCTAGCGTCGGGTCAGCCACCTTCGACTTCCTTTTGGAGTCTTGGAACAGAGATATATATACGCGTTCAAGAAACCCGGGGTTAAAAAACCAAAACAAAAAAACCACCTTGAAGTCCATAAACTCCGCTTCGTAGTGTTCAGTGCGCCTGCTCGTGGGGGCAATCCCCGGCGCATGCGCAGAGCTCCACAGCGGTGGCTTCTTGTTCTTCTTCTTCATAGGGACCGAGGAAGGCTGGCGGCTCGGCCAGCATCCGGCGGGGGCGTCGTCGACTTCGGATGTAACGCGGGGGCTGCGACAAGGCTTTGGAAACCCCCACCCGTCAAAGCCTGGGGCATATGCCGGGCAGGGAGTGAAAGGGGTGGTGGCGGCCCTCACCCGCTTTTCTTCGGGGAGACGTCTGAAGGGGTGAGTGCGGGGCGCGGGGGGTTGGGAAGCGGGGCTGTGCCTTCGTTTCAGCTGGGGGGGCTCCGGAGGGGAGGGGGAAAAAAAGGGGGGGGCGGAAGGACGAGAAAGCAGCGGGGAAGGGGCAGCCGCCTCTTCTCTCCTCCACCCACCCCGGGGCAAAGGCTGGAGCTGCCTCCCCAAGACCCCCACCCCCACCCGGGTAGGAGCAAGGCATAATCGGAGCCCCCTCCCCGTCGGCCGCCCATTCGCTTTCCCTGCGCGGCGCGTAGAGCATTCGCCTGCCCTGGCAAGCCTGCCTGCCTGCCTGCCTGCCTCTCTTCCTTTCCTTCCTTCCGCTCCATTTTGCTTTCTGCCCCTCTATTATCTCCTCCCGCGGGAGGGCAGGGCTGCCTTTCCTCCCGAAGGCGGTAGCTTGATCCGGGGTTAGGAAAGAGCCAGGTGGTTGTAGGGACCGGGAAAAGGGAGAGAAGGGGGGAGCGGAGAAATGAGGTCGGTGTGGAGTTTAGTAGCGAAGGGAAAGAAGAAGAGCGAGAATGAGAGAGAGAGAGAGAAAAGAGAGAGAGAGAGGGAAGAGAAAAAAGGAAGCGAAGCCGCTTCCTTCCCTTTTTACGCGTAAAGTTCTCCTCCTGTTAAGCTGTAAACAGCCCCTCCGGTGGGTCTGGCAGACATCCTGTTTATAAAAGTTGTCGTTCTTCGGACCGCGGCTTCCTTCCAAGTGTCTCTCCCTCTCCTCCCGGTCGTTGACTTTCAATCTCTTCGTGTCTTCTTGGACTTTCAGTTCTGATCAGGGTTTTGCAGGTTGTCAGTTCTCACCCTGGCGTCCTCCCCCCCCCCCACCATCCGCCCCCATGGGTTCGGTGGCCGTGACAAAGATCTTCGCTAACTGACAACAACATTCGGTGCGTTTAGGAAATCTACTTAGCTTTTGCAACCACTTTCCCCCTCTTTTGTTGCATATTTTTTAAAGGGGTTTTTATTTCCTGAAGATCGGTTGGCTTTATGTGCTGGGAAGTCAACCATGTTTGGCTGGCTGTGTGTAGTTGTGCAGTAGCGCTTAGACTTATGTACAGCTTTACCGTGCTTTGCAGCCCCTTCTAAGCGGTTTACAGAGTCAACATATTGCCCCCAACGATCTGAGTCCTCATTTTACCGACCTCGGAAGGATGAAAGGCTGAGTCAACCTTGAACCCATGGTGAGGATCGAACTGCCAAACTGCTGGCAGCCAGCAGAAGTAGCCTGCATTCTAACCGTTGTGCCACCACCACTCTAATAATTAAGGGGATAAAATACAAAGAGCAAATACGGTGCCGGTACTCTTCAAATTTAGGACCACAATTGAGCCCCACATTTCTGTTGGTAAGGGAAACATTTGCTGAGTGAGTTTTGCCCCATTTTATGCCCTTTCTTGACATTGTTAAGTGAATCATTGCAGTTAAATTAGTAATACGGTTAAGCGAATCCAGCTTCCCCGTTGACTGTGCTAGTCAGAAGGTCACAAAAAGTGATCACATGATCCCACAAATGTCATAAATATGAACCAGTTGTCAAGCATCTGAATTTTGATCATGTGCACCATGGGGATATGCTGCAATGGTCATAAATGTGGAAAATGATCATAAGGCACTTTTTTCAATGCCCTAACTTCAAATGGTCACTAAAAGAACTGTTGTGAGTTGAGGATTGCCTGTCTATCAAACGCTCTTTCCTTTTGGAGGGGCATCCCTCCCTCCATGTTCAATTAGCCTGCCTTTAAAGATCTTTGGAGGGTGGGTTGCCCAAGTATTGAGTGTGGGAGTAAGTGAGCTGATGGGTGGATGGTTTTTTTAGGTTTTTTTCTTCCAGCATTTATCTCTTTCTATGTAGCCTTGCATTGTGGTTTTTACACTTTGTTTTGTTATGTAGTATTGATTTGTACTGCTGCTTATGATGTATACTGCCTGAATTATGTGCAAAGTAGCTTTAATAATTAAAAAAAAAATCCACTGGGAAATTCCTTACATATAGTGGGAGTAAGGAAAGATATCATCAACCCAGAACAAATAGGGGGGAAATAATAAGGAAAAAGAGCCAATTCCTTCTCAATCTTGCAGACTAGGAATTTTGTCATGGAAAAAAGACTCCATTGTAACTTAGCCCCAAAATAAAAGGCACCATTTGTCTTATGTAGAAAATGATGGCACAAATGGTACATTCAACTCTTGGGTGTCTTTTCCAATTTGTAAAAACTTGGCTTGAGTGAAGGAGATTGGTCATTCTTGTTTTTACTGATTAAAAAGTGGAGGTGGGAAAGTGAAAAATACCTCTGACGTAAATGCCTACTCCATATGTACTTATATGTAAGGCCATGATGCAAATAAAAAGTATGGGGTTTGTGTTGTGACATTACACTACACATTTCTTCATTCTGGGGTTGCTACGTTTATCTGCAAATGCTAGTGTTAAAATTAGAAAATATTAAAATAGTGTTGCTAATTGGTAGAAAATAGCAGAATTGAGAAACTATTAGCTTATAGTAAAAAAAAAACCAGCTCTTTCCTGTCTCTTTAAATTTTTCTCTAGTATAAATTAATAGAAAATTAAGTGATTGAACGTAGAAATCAGGAACTTTTCCTGTAGATGTCCACTAAAAATTAGAGTTTATTTCTATACAAGATCTCTTGAAATATGTGGAGCTTCTTTTCTTGCACACTTTCCTTTAAGTCAGTATTGACTCCTAGTGATTGCTGGGACAAGTCCCTGCAGTTTTCTTGGCAAGATTTTCGGAAGTGTTTTGCCATTGCCTAGGGCTGAGCAAGAGTGACTAGCCTAAGCTGGCTTTGCCTAAAGTGGGACTAGAACCATGGTCTCCTGGTTTCTAGCTTGATTATTTAACCACAACACCAAATGTACTTGTAATTGACCATAAAACGTTACTTTGCTGTAACTAAATGTATAACCCACATCCTGTGAGCTTCCTGTCTGTTCAAGTATGTATGTATGTATGATTTATATCCAAGTGAAGAATGGCTGTATGTCACTTAGCCGTGTTTCTCCAAAAATAACACTAGGTCTTATATTAATTTTTACTCCAAAAGACGTGTTAGGGCTTAGTTTGTGGTTAGGTCTTATTTTAAGGGAAACACTGCATGAAATGCATCTGTCTGGTTGATGATCTTAACTGGGGCTTATTTTGGAGGTAGGGCTTATATTAGAAGTATCCTGAAAAATCATGCTAAGGCTTATTCTCCAGCTGAGTCTTATTGTTGAGGAAACGTGGTATGTGCATCAGCAGCTCCCTCCCATTTGTATTCTGCAGCATCCATCCACTTGCACTCATGCCACATCAGACACCTGTGTGCTCTCCCACACTAGACAGCAGCCACTCCCTCACACCAGGTGCAATTGTACCATGCCATCCATTGGCGTGCCTTCCTGTAGCTGGCAACAGCACACCCCGCCTAACCACATAGATGCATTGCTGTAGGAATTGTTTACACAGCCACCTACCAGCCTGCGTGCAAGGACCTAGGACTATTTGGAAGCTATTTCTATTTTGTCTGGACTAAATCTCAATTAATTAAAGGTAGGTAAAATTCATTATGTTTCCTGCAGACCGCTTTAAAAGCAGACATGAACAAAAATAAATCTTTCATCACCAGCAGTAATGCATTGAAGAATTTGTATAACATTTCCCAGCAGTTTCAAGGAGATTCTAAAAGACTCAAGTCAGATCTTCAGCCTTTCTAAGCTGAAGATGATAGTTAAACTCCAAACTCAAGATAAAGTTATTATAAGAGACTTGAGACTTTTAGCAAAATTTAGAACCCTCACAAAATGATGACTTAAACCAACTTTGTGAGAAACCCAGAAGACCAGGATAAAATAGTTAACAGCATCGAAAGTCATTGACGATTCCAATAAAATACAGACTTCTCGTGCACCTGAAATGTTTTTATTTATGAACCAAATGTGTATAACCACCTGTTTCACAAAGGAACTACAAAAAGAACTAAAAAAATAATATAAAAACTTCACACAGAGAAAAAATAAAAATGGCTACCTCAGCAATAAAGCTATCAAGATATGTCTTCAGAGCCCAGATCTGATAACATAAACAAGTCTTGAGGGATTTCTGGAATGTCAAGAGATGGAGCCAATCTAATCTTGGAGGAAGAATGTTCCATAAGGTAGGCACCAAGGCACAGAAGATACATCTCTTAGAACCTACCAAATGTTGGCTCCTAGCTGATGATTCACATAGCATGCCTTGTCTAGCAGATCTCCTGTGGTATGCGAATATAATCAGGGAAAGCCAATCCCTCAGTCCATGCCATGAAGGGCTTTAAAGGTTAAATCCAACACCTTGAATTGGATCTGGGAATAAACTGGCAACCATTGCAGCATGTGGAGCAGAGGTATAGCATGTAGTGTGCTAGGCATGCACATACCTCACTTCTCACTCTCAAATTGCCCATCGTTTATATAAGACCAAGTTACTGGAAAATAGTCAGCTTCCCTACTCCTCTTCAACTTGTTTTAAAATCTGGCCCCCTGCTGTCCCACATGACTAGATTCCCCTCCTCACCCCACCCCGTAGCACAAGAATTGTAACTGCAGCTGAAAATAAATGCAACTCACTCGTTCTAGAACGTCTTTGGGCCACAATTTAGGTTTGTGACCCAAAGGTCCATATTTTACCGGGTCCCATGTCAGGAAGTCCTTTAAAGGTCAAAAAGAGCACCTTGGATTTTATCCCGATGTAAATTGGCGACCCGTGCAGCACTCAGAATGGAAGTGAAATATGTACCTTCCTAGGGGGCCCACATAACACTCTGCCCAGTCACATTCCGAACCAGCGGAAGCTTCCAGATTTATTTATTCATGTTTTATACTTCTTAACAGCCCATCCCCCTCAGATGCTTTTCAAGGGAAGCCCCATGGACAGCATATTAAAGTAGTCCATTCTGGAGATAACCAGGGCATGAGTGACTGAAAGTAGAGCCTCATTGTCTAGGAAGGCACATAACAGGAAACTCTGCAAAGACTCTCCTGGCTAAGACTGCTGCTCTAACAGGAGTCCCGAATCTAAAAGGACTCCCAGATTGCACACCAGATCAGTCCGGAGCAAAAGAACCAGAAGTTCCACCCTCCCCCACCCCTACCTCCCAAAAAAGACAAAAAAAAAAAAACCCCACCACCACTCTGTCTTGCCAGGATTCAGTTGAAGCTATAACCTCCATGCATGGGGGCAATAGTTCAACAGCATTACATAATTTGTTATGTAGTCATTTTTATGTTTGTCCTCGCATCTATGATGTCTTTTTTAATCACTCGTTTTTAGGCTTCTGTCACTTTAGAAATGTAATCAGTTTTTCTAAATTATCAACCTTCTTTATAAAACTGCCCATATCCTTCTTGCTTGTAAAGTAACCTGTTAAAACATTATTATCATTACCTGCTTAAATGTTTCATTCAATATTCTCTAATACAGAAAATACAATTTCAGTTAAAACACTACGTTATGCATAACAAGTCTCGGGATGTATTTCACATTTCATAGATATTGTCGGTTTTTCCTGCTTCAGACCTTGGTGCTCTCTGAGCTTGGTTATTTTCCTGCAGACATTTCATTACCCAAACTTGCTACAAATATTTCAGACCCCAAATGGCATACATAAGAATGTTTTGTTTCAGTGACCTATGGATGGCATAGCAGTGTAACTATTTGTATATATTAATCAATATTAGCATACTGCAGGATCCAATCCATGAGTTGGTCACTGATACCAGAGGTTTATTCTTTCAAACTTTGGGAGCCCATCCTCAGGGAGCTTCTGTCTCTCCAGAATGTGTCTACACATGTCTACATTCTGGATAGAGAGAGTCTGAAAGCTTGGAAGAATAAACCTGTGGTCCCGGTGGCCGACTTAGATTATATATGTATTATATATATATACTTACACTATAGAAATAGACTTATATACCAGTTCACAGTGATTTACGTCCCTCTCTGAGTGGTTTACAGAGTCGGCATATTGCCCAATGGTGGTATTCAGCCTGGTTGCACTGGTTCTAGCAAACTGGTAGTAGCAACGAAGTTTGGCCCCACCCCTGCTCTTTCCTGTCCTATATCCCCTTCTTTTTTTTTTCTTTTTACTCATCTGAATCAGAACAGTTGTTTTGCACACCTCCGCAGCCTTCCTAATCACCCAGGCTGCCTCTGGTAAGGAAAAACATGCATTTTAGAAGCCACAAAGCTCATACACACTGTACCAGTAGCAATACCGGCTGGATTCTACCATTGATATTTCTCCCAACAATCTGGGTCCTCATTTTACCGACTTCGGAAGGACAGAAGGCTGAGTGAACTTTGAGCTAGTGAGAATCGAACTGTCAAACTGTCGGCAGAAATAACCTGTGGTGCTGTATTCTAACCACTGCACCACCACATCATCCTGGGATTGTATATTTGCCTTCATTTGCAATATTAGCATATATCATATATTGGGATACTCAAACTTACAAAAAAGGACTCAGCAGTTACTGTAGTAAGTTTACATAGAAACTTGTTATTTATAGTAACATTGTTATTCATTTAATAACATTGTTATTCATAGTTTATTATGAACCCTTCAAAGATGTCCTAATTCATCATCTGAAGACAGAATTGTTTACATAAAGCTTTTCCACTGAAACACATAAGCTAAACCAAGTATTGTAGCATAATTCAAGGTTCAGCAAAACCACAGCTAGTCTTGTGTTTTACAGCAACATTTAAATGCCTTCAGCTTGAAGTCTGCTTTTCTACATTTCTCCTTAAAAAGAAGAAATATCTATTTTTTCACAGAAAGGCAGCTGTAACGTCACATACTGTGTTTTCCCCCAAATGAGACCCAACTGGAAAATAAACCTTAGCATGATTTTTCAGGATCCTTGTAATATAAACCCCACCTCCAAAATAAGCCCCAGTTAAGATCATCAGCCAGACAGACACATCCAGTACCATATTTCCCCCCAAAATAAGACCTAACCAGAAAATAAGCCCTGATGCATCTTTTGGAGTAAAAATGAATATAAGATCTGGTCTTGTGTTCGTGGAAACACGGGTACCAGATCCCTGGGATCATCTTCCTCTATAGCCAGACTCTTTGGGAAAAGCAGTGGCAGGGAGCAAGTAAATAGGTTTCCCCATTGATTTTGCTTGTGGGAAACTGGCTGGGAAGGTTGCAAATGATAATCAAGTGATTGTGGGATGTGAACTGGTTCCCAGTGATTATGACCACGAGACTGCTGGGATGAAGACCAGTTATAAGTGCCCCTCGCTTAGCCCTATGTAACTTCAAACAGCTGTTGAATGAGAGATCGTTAAGAGAGGATTACTTACTGTATGCCATTGATCCAAATCTTTCTTTTTCCCTTTTAAATTTTATCACAGAAAATAAAATAGAAAACAGTAAAACAAGCAAACAAAATGAAACAAAACAGAAACATACCTTCAACCCTAACAACCAAAAAAAAAAAAAATGTACAAAAATGGAGGAAAAATTGGTCAATTAAATTTAATGTTTAACATGTAGGATCCACCCTAGCTGGGTATTGAAAGAAAAAAAATTCTCCTCCCCTTTTACTTACACACACACACACACACACGATAAAGCAGTCAACAGATTGAGCTAAATATTAATCTTCAAATCCTCCTGTTAACCATCTGTTATTATATTTGGCACATAGAAAGTCCACAAACAGTTTCGAGACTCTTATAAAGCTGTCTAGTCCATTATCTCTAATCAAAGAAGTTAATTTTACCATCTCTGTTAATTTGGTTAATTTCAAAATCCATTCTTCAACAGTTGGCATCTCTTTTTCTTTCCAATGTTTGGCAAGTTCAATCCTCACAGCCATCACCATGGGAAGGAATAGCACCCCAAATTGTTTTTCAACTGACTTGACTTCTCCATCATACCTAAAAGAAAAGCTTTAAGTTTCATTAATATTTGTATTGTAAATATTTTTGGCATTGTTGTTATGTCTATACAGTATATTTTCACATATTTGCAAGACCACCTATGATAAAAAGAACCTGGATTTTGATTACATTTCCAGAATTTATTTTAATTGCATTTTTTTTTATAAGACCCACCTCCAAAATAAGCCCCAAAATTCATGGTCATTATCTGATCACCCTCTCTTGTGTGGCTCAATAATGCTTCCTAAAACTTCTGGTTTAGGATCCCTAACCTAACAAAACTGAATAAATGGAATTTAATTGCTTCCAAAGAGTGCCTTTTTCATGTAATCCCATCTGCACTTTTTATCTTATGGCCTAACACTTAACGGGGTCTTAAATTTGTTTCTAAATTTTTAATTGACTTATTTAAAATTTAATTTTTTTTACTTTTATAATTGGGGCCATGATTTAATTTTTTAAATTATATTTTAACTTTTTTATGTATCTTTTTAAATGGCTGTGCACCGCCCCAAGTCCCTAGGGAGGGGGATGGTATAGAAATTTATGAAAGAAATAAATAAATTGCAAGGGTCATTATAAAGTTTAGCCACTGAATAGTACAATTTGCTCAAATTTGCTTGGTAGAACCAGGAGATTAGGGATGGGGCATTTTTCTTCATTTGGCAAAGCAACTGTCAGTCCAAACCTTTTGGCTTTTAATTATCCTCTGATTCTTTATAAAATGAGGATTATTTTCAAAACAAAGAACAATAAGGGTCTGTGGGCAACAATGACCCAGAAGCCTTATCTAATCTCTCTTTAACCATTGTTATCTAATAAACTTTGCACACGTGCTGAAACAGAATAGTTCTGCTCTACCTTTTGCATGAAAAATTTTCAAATATTTGACATTACCATATGTCTCTCTATAGTCATCTCCAAATGACTAATTATTCTTTAGCTTTCCTACCTATTCTAGACTCTGTTAAAATATAGGTAGATATCTAGGCTAACCATGCTCGGCTGTTGGAGGGATATGATTCTGTTTTGTGATGGCTTTGTTGACAATGAACACTTATGGGTTTTACTGAAACATTTTCAGGATTTTTCTCCTGGCGCATAATTTGGAGGTTCTCTTGGAAGTTCTCATCTCCTGCTTGAACAAATGGCAGTTGTGACCAAGAAGTCCTTTGTTGTGTTGTGCACCAACTATGCCCTTCCTGGACTAATAATCTCCCATGCCCTGGTCAACTCCCAGATGAACTATTGTAATGCACTGTGCATCGGGCTGCTCTTGGAGGGTATCTGGAAGTTTCAATTGGTCCAAAACGGTAGTTGGCTTGCAAAAAATCTGCTCTTATAAATCTTTATAAAGTCTATAAATTATATAAAGCTACAAGCTACCAAAAAAAATAACATTAAAACTTGGCTTTCTTGAGTTACCTTTGTCTTGTTAGTCGTACAGCAAAATCAGTGTAATGTTGTGTTGCTGGAAGCGGTTGATATTTTTAACTCGGTTGTAAAAGAAGAGCCTCAAATTGCTAGAGTCTCAGCCGAATTGCTATGCTTATTCCCCACTTCCCTCCCACTGCAGACTAGAAGGCTAAAAATAGAGTTCAAAGTTTTCTTTCAAAGATTTTTGTGTAGGCTGACCAGTCTTTAAGTTTGTATCCTGAGGTCTGTCATAATAAGTAAACTCAAACAGGAAGACTGCTGTTAACATGATGCTGTTTCAGGGCTGCAGAATAAATCTTTTAGTTTGTTAAAAGAATATCCACGGCAGACTGGGGTAAATTTCATAATGTGTGCATGTTATTAAGTAACAGATTAATTTATTCCTCAAATAAAATAACTATTTTGGGACAAGACCGATATGCATATTTTGCTTCCCCCCCCCCCCACAAAACAATACTACAAACTGCACATGATTTTTTCCAGAGGAGCGAGCCTTCCTCCAATGAAGTTAATTAATAAGGTGATATTTACTTACATAGCAGTTGACAGTCAATTACACTGATGCAATTAGTGTTACAAATTGCATCAGTAATATTGCAATAAACCAATTAAGTGAAGGGCAGATAATTTTTTTTTCTTTACGTGTACACATATCTATGCATATATACTGTGGCCACAGTATTTACTGTGTACAATTCTGATCACCTTAGCTCAGAAATCATATTATGAACTGTCAGAAGTGGAGGAAAGAGTAATCGAGTTGATCAGGAGCGCTAAGGGAAAAAAAATCCAAAGGAATCTGGTACATCTTTTCCAACCAACGCATTTTATTAATTTTTTTGTTGAAACCTTTGGTTTTAGGCAATTTTAAATGATTTCAAATGCAATTGCTCATCAACACATTGCAATTGTTAACACATAAGGTATTTAATTCATCTCATGCATAACCTGCATCTGCTTAAGCAATTGTTTTACCCTTTCCTATCCCTGCCTCATTCCAGTTTAAGTCCTACATCAATTTAGTGATTCCGTGGATCTGATGAAATGACCTGCCGCCCTAAAATTAAAATTAAATTAAAAATGGCTCTTCTACCCTTTCATGATATCATTGGCTGCTGCTCCTAAGCACCCAAAAAGGATGTGCCTCCAGATTATGAAAGAAGGAAAGTTCTCTAGATCAAATTATAACATATCTTGGCATATTGTGCCCTGTGTACAATAGAATAGGTAACAATGGATTTCAAACAAGTGACAAATTAGGAATTGAGATTAAGACATAATTGGATGATCAATTTCCTCATTCATTTTATTCAACCTTCCTGCTCATTTTATCCAGACCTTGGTATGCTGATTAGAGAGACACAAGTCTGTATTCCTGTATTTTACACTGAATGCCAACATTGTTTAGTTATTTCTGCTGATGAGCCCATTTCTAAATGATAAATCACAATTACTAGCAACTCCTATTATATCTATGGATATTTTCAGTCATCCAGATCACGATTGTGCCAAAGTGCTTTTTCAGGAAGCAGTGGGACTTTCTAATTTTTCTTTTTAAGATGTTTTGCTTCTCATCCAAGAAGTGTCTTCAGCTCTCTTATTATGACATCTAAATGTGACCATTTTTGTTCTATCCAAGTTTCACAGATTCAGAAGGAATTAGACAGTCTGGGCTCAGGTCAAAGTTCTATTTCAACATGGTTTGCATCAGTAAATTATGCTACTGGTAAAAAGCACATTAAAATGAGATTAAAGTTATTTCAAATTTACGAAAAAAGGAGAAGAGGATTAGAATTTAAATGTAGAGGACAGTGGCCAGCTTGCCAATTCTAGACCAAAGAAATGAGTGATAAGTACGAGTACTGTTTGGCCATTTGGGAATCAAAATTAACTTTATTTGCAAGTCTTCTTGCTTGGAGAGAAATAGTGTATCTAGCAGATATCTCTTGTTTCTCTGTTCAATATTAGAAAATAACTTGTTTTGCCTTCTCTTATTTCTTTAGTGCAAGGAATATTTACAGGAGAAAAAGAGCTTGCCATGTCCTCTAGTTGTTTACTTGTAATGCAGGATTAGTTGTCATGTGTAATACTTGGTTACTCCTAATTCTGCAGATTAATTCTGCAGATAGTCCTTGATTTATGACCAATTGCTCAGTGATCATTTAAAATTACAGTAGACCCTGAAAAAGCTACTTACAACACAGATTTGAAGTCTGTAAAGACTCAGTCATGGTTGTCCCAGAGGTGTTTTTCTTGGAGGCAATTCTCAGAACTGAAGAAGCTTCTTAGATGAGAAGCGAAACATCTTCAAAGAAAAAACAAGAAAGGCCAGTTGCTACCTGAAAAAACACCTTTGGGCAACACAGATTTGAAGTTCCAGCAATTACGCCCCCATGTGGTCATGTTGCATTTTGGTGACTTGGCAACTGGTCCAGATTTGAGGCTGTTTGCAGCACCCCATGGTCATGTGACCATGATAGATCATATTTTTGCTGGAAATCGGTGTTTACTTCCAATTTCCAGCAAAAAGCACCCCATAGAAAACAGTGGGTTTGTTAATTACTGTTGAGTTTGCTTAACGACTGCCACGAAAAGGTCATAAAATTGTTGCGGTCACATGATGACCCACTTAACAACCATCACAACGTACAACTGAGATTGCAGACTCAATTACAGTCATAAGTGGAGAGCAACCTGTAATCACCAAACTCTTCTCTTATCCCCACAGTTGATTTCAGTAGCAACAGCAATGCACTTCGATTTATATAGCACTTTATAGTGCTTTACAGCCCTCTCTAAGTGGTTTATGGAGTCAGTATATTGCCCCTAACCAGATTGTTCTCATTTTACCCACCTCAGAAGTATGGAAAGCTGAGTCAACCTTGAGCCTGGTGGGATTTGAACCAGCAGACAGCAGAAGTACTGCTATACTCCAGTACTGTACTGTGTACCACTGGGCCACCAGTACATGATGTTGTTACTGAATATCGGCATCTTTGCTTCCTTAAATAAGGATTTGTTTACCTCTGTGATGAACTCAGTGCAATTGTAACATTCCAAGTTCACATACCTCTTGTCTATATAAACTGGCCACAGTCTCATTTGATTTATAGTGCGTTTCACTGTGGTAAAATACTGTGCTCATAGCAGCGATCGACCAAACAAAGGTCTCAACATGCAAAATAGCTTTAATATTTATTTATTTATTTTATTTATTTTATTAA
>JAEANM010003210.1:0-22820 GCA_017656035.1 Myanophis thanlyinensis
AATAAATAAATAAATAAAGAAACTAGCAATAAAACCCAGTCGAGTATCTACACTCCGCACAACTATTGCAGAAGCTTGAATACACATTCAGATCCTCAAAACTCTGTCTATATACGTGTGTGTGTTGTGTTGTGTTGTGTTGTGTGTATAAGCTCACCCTAATGTTAAAACTGTGGTTAATACACTGTGCTAGCATCTGATTCTCAAGAGGTTGTGGGAAAGGAAGACAAACTGCACCCCACATAGGATCTCTCTCCTGGATCCTTCCCAAACAAAGCAATTTTTCTGTCCAGCTGTTTTCCAAACGACTCCAAAGACCATCATTTCTAGGCAGAGAAAGGAGCCTAAGGACTTCCCATATCATTCTGGGCTGGGGAATTCTGGGAGTTGAAGTCTACAGGTTTGAAGCGCAAAGTTTTAGACTGCTCAGATTTGATTTCCACTGACTGGCATCTATTCTAAAAAGACTCCATTTAAACAAAAAAAAAAACATTTTATTTTGCTTCAATGCAAGCAAGCAGGATCCCTCTCTTCATTTGAGTCGCTTTCAGTTTATTTAAGCAAACATTAGAAACCTGTCCTCTCTTTTAAGGACTGTGCTAGACAGGTCATCTAAAAATACTTGATGTTGTTTGGAACAGTTGCCCAAAGACAGATTTATCGATTACAACTCTTAAGCAGGTAGATTGCTTGCTTGGCTAAGTTCTTGGGGAGCCATCTGTTGTTTTCAAATGATTTTATCGGAAGAGGGGGAGAGTGACCGAGCGGCAGAAGCACCCTCTGAGCCCCAAGTCAAGTTTGCAAGCAGCTGCCCCATCGAGACAAGAGCTGGGTTGAAAGCTAAGTTCAGCATTGCTTAAATCCCATGAAATGAAGCCCAGATTTATACAAGCATCCCTCAAGAGGGGTTTCTTTCATAGCATCTGCTCTGCACCCCAGGGCATGTTACCATCTGCCTCTTGGCTCCTTGGAGCAGAGCCCGGCCATGACTCTGCCAGACGAAGATGCTAAATGCTCTCTGCACATGGACAGAGGCTCTTTGGCCCCGGATTTGCAGGCTCAGAAAAGCTCAGAGCAGAAAGGGTGGGCAGGAGTGCCCAGTAGTCCTTGCAGCCCCCCCTCCCCACCCTAAGAGCAGAAGCTTCTCTTCCCTGGTCCTTTTGGCAAAGGCAAACCAAACCGCCCTCGCCACAGCTCGAAAGAGCCACGACTTCCCCAGCCGCCTCCTGGCACACCTAGAAGAAAATGTTTCCTTGCAGCTCCTGCTCTGAATTCTGCTTTGGATGCTTTGGAACAAAGAACCTGCCGCCCTGCACAAGTGCTTGAGAAGGCGGCCGTGGTGATGCCAGCACCGCCAAAAACCCAGCCCAGCCCCGGGCAGCTGAGGGCCACGTTTCTCATTTCCTGCCTGGCAGAGAAGCTTCGCTTTCGCAGCCTAAACGGAGCCTTGTGACTGGGCCTCCCTTGGCAGCCATTCAGCCTCCGCTCTCAAGGCCCTTCCAGGCGGTGGGTTTCATTAGACAGTGGTGGGGTGGGGGCTACCTCCCCTCCCCAAACCGGCCACGTGTCACTGAGAAGCAAATTCCTTCTGGGGCTCAGATGGTGGCCAAGCCCAGGGCGGGGGAGGGGGAGAGGGGGGGGAGCATGGAGGAAGCTGGGCATCCTTGGAAGGACCATCACCATCACCTGAGCGCTTCTTCCTTGGCCTGCTTCTCAAAAACCTTCTCCCCAGCCCCCCTCCAGAGGAAGGTCAGGGGGTGGGGAGGCCTCCAAAGCAGCATCAGGTGCTGCAGGTAGGAGTGAAAGGGGGGGGGAGACTTAGCAGGTGCATGACAAGAGAGACCCTGCTGGACCACTCCCCCATCACCCGGCAGTCCAGGTTGCTGGGTCCGCCCAGCTGGATCCAGGGGTGGGCTTCCTCCAGGAAGTGGGTGGGAGTGTTTTTTTGGGGGGGTGGGCAGGGGGAGATCTCTCTGGCTCTTGGATGCTCAGCCCCTCCGATGCCCAGGCAGGGCTCCAACTGACCGCATCCGGAGATGGGGCCGGCTGGGCGGAGGCGCTTCGGGGAAGCCGGGAGGGGTCCTAGGAAACGTCGCAGGGAGGGGCGGGGGACTTCCAACATGGGGGCGGGAGAGCTGGGGGGGCTCAGGTTTCCCACCCGCAACCGCCCGACGGGGGGGGGGGGTGTCCTCGGGGCTTGCCAAGAGCGGCGCTGTCCCCTCCCTTCCCTTCCCTCCTTCCCGGCTGCGGCGCCTTCTTGGGGATGGATGGATGTAGGGGGGGGGGGTCTAGACTAGAGAGGCGGGCAGGGCGCCCAGCAGCCCCCTCCCTCCCTCCCTCCCTCCCAGCCTTGGCCGAGGGCACCTCTGGGCACGTCCAGAGCGCCGGCTGTCCGTCTCTGCCTCCCGCCTCACCTGCGCCGGGGAGCTCCGCACCGCCTCGGAGACGCTGTGCCGCAGTTCGGCCGCCGTGCCCGGCTTGCTCAGCCGCTTGGTGAACTTGCGCACCTCCGCCGCGGCCATGGCCGGGCAGCCCGCGGGACAAAGGCAGAGGCAGAGGCAGAGGCGGGCGGGGCGCGGCGGGGCCGGGAAGCGGCGCGGCTGCTGCGGGCGGAGGGCTCCGAGCGCCCCCTGCCTGCCTGCCTGCCTGCCTGGCTCGCCCGGCCGGAGCTCCGCCGCCGCCCCGCGCTCCCTGCTACTCCGCCCCGCTTGGCGGCTGAGCTCCGCGGGGCGGAGACGATGGGCGTTGCAGTCCCCGCGGAGGGAGGGGGCAGAGAGGAAGGGGCGGCCGGCCAGGTGATAGTTTACATCCTTTGTAAACTATAAGAATTGTTCCTAACGCAGCTTAAGCTCCTCCTCTCGCGCAGAGCCCCCTCCCCTCCCCTCCCCTGCCGGGGCTCCCGGGTCCGGGCGAGACCCCTCCTTGCAGTTAGAGGCTCCGCCCACCCGACGCCCCCAGCCCTCCAAAGCTGGGCGAGCGAGGGGAGTGGGGGGGGGGTCTCCAAGGGGAACAGCAACTTTGGGGGACGAGGCGCGCGGGAGGAGCCCGAAAGGGTCGCGGAAGAGCCAGCGGGGGAGTGGGGAGGTTTGCAAGGCAGAAGACCCCCCACCCCATCCCTCCTCCAGAAAGCCGGGACTCCCGCAGGGATAGCAAGGGGCAGGTGGGGAGGACGCCCCAAAACACCCGGCAGGTGGAGGCTGAAAGTGCGGCTCATTTGGGGAGTTTGGTGAAAAGGGGGAGGGGGGCATAGAAAATCCTAAAAGGGGGGGGGGAGAGGAACATCACTCTGCTGAGGTTGGAGCCGTGAATGCCCCTCCAAAGTTTGGGGGATGGAAAAGGTGGAACAAAATGGACCAAGTAGGGGCCAAGCAAACACCTTCATAGCTGTGTTGTTGTGCCTGTGTGTGTGACTGAAAAATAATAACACAAACACCAAGGGTTTTTCTCAGTGTGACCCACTTTTAATAACACGTCCTTTGTTTTCCTTAAGCAGCTGCCACCCTCAACAGCCTTTCTTGCAAGGTTTCATTCACCCCCTGCAAAAAGGGCTGCCTCATTGGTAATCGTTTTACAAATATTTACAAAGCCTTTTAAATTTAATTTTAACTCTAAAGGAGGAATATAACAAAAAACAAAACTTAAAACTACAATATTTTTTAAAAATATGTAAACAGTTTTATTTTACATCTTTGTAAAATATAAGAATTGTTCCTAACGCAGCTTAAGTTGCTTTTAAAGTGAGCGAGCGTCGTAGTAACCCCTGTGCCTGGGATTAAGGAATGAGAAACTCTTTCATAGAAATATTGTGCTCCAGTGTGCAAAAAAAAAAAAAAAAAGAGAAAAAAAGGGGGGGAACAGAACAGAATCGAGAGTGCACAACAAGTGAGAAGATCACAGAAGTCCACGTTATAAAACACCGAAATGAGGCTGCCGCTAATCCATCTGTGGGGACTAGGATTCAAAAGGAGGATCCGTCTCACAGAATTTAAGAGGTCTGGCCAGAAATGCAGCTCGATTAAGGGAAATAATAATAAAAAATAAAAAAAACCCAGACCAGCTTGTGCAGGGGGAGGGGATTCTGGCCAGAAAGAGGGGGGTGGGCGGGCATTGATTTTGTGCAATTGCAAAGAATCGGGCGCCACTGAAATCAACTGGATTTTCACACCTGTGCAAAAACTGTTCCTGGGTGACACCCCCCCCCCCCCCCCCAAAAAAAAAACAGGAACATCTCTGCGTGTGAATGATCTCACTGGACTTTTTGTGCAGGATTATTCTGCATCCGGGGCATTAACGTAGCAGCAGAATTGTTTGGAAATTGCAAGGCTTGTTTTTCTTGTTTTTGAGTGAGGCTGATTGGCGCCCCTTCCCTTTCTAATCTAAAAAGCGGTGGGGAGGGGGAGGGCTTGAGGGAGGGGGAGGAGAGAGGGGGGGCTGCTTTTTTGGGAGCTCCAAGTGCAGCAGCCCTAAAGGAAGGAATCTTTTAAGGATAAGCCAACGTCCAGCGCGGGATTATACGCTACGTCACCAAGCACAAGATTCACAGCCGGGTACCGTGATTGCCAGGCTACCGGCGTCGCTTCAGGAAGAGAGATTTTTCTTTTTGTTGATAAAGACTTTGATGGCTCCGGTGAAATCGGCAGAGAGAAGCACCTCGGTGTGATCCGCCTTCAAGGCGCCTTTAATAAGACAGAAGGTTTTAGAAAAGAGGGCTGGGAAGCAGAGACCCCCATTCGTCAGCCACAGGAGGACACCTTCCTGGACACTCACCAGAAGGAATGGGGTCTGCAGCCCCTGAGTCTTCGCTTTTGCTTTCTCCAGGGGGCTTCTCGGCTGTTTCGGAGGAGACCATCAGGCCGGGGTTCGGGGCGAAGATGGCGGAGGTGACCACAGCGTTGTGCGCTGGAAAGAGAAGGGAGCCTGTGAGGAACATTCTCTGATCCAAGGGGAGGCAGCAGGGGGGGGGGGAGCTCTTCCTGCCCAGTTGTGGTGTGCGCAGGCCAGATCCAATGTAGAGTTTTTGGCTGTGTTATTCTTCTGGGTGTGTGTGATTTTGCCTATCCTCTAGGAAAGCTTTGGACCCTGAGGGCAACTCAAAAGGTATTTTAAGTTACTATTTAGCTTCTCCAGAAAATTCACAAACAGCTGCTTTCCATATGGAACAACACTGCAGCTCTTCTTCTCTCAAATACACCCCCCCTTTGCCCCCACCAGCTGGTTCCACCTCTGGATTTCACAAGCAGAGGATTGTAACCTGTTTCTTTCTTGAGGCTCCTGGTCATTGATCAGAGAAGCTGCCTCCTGCTGTCCTGGACCAATACCCAGGACACCTAAAACCCACCCTCCCCTGAGCATGTTCAAGGGCCCAAGGGGTGGGCACCTCTGGCTTTACCTTTGACCCCCTCCCAGAAGTCGTTGCGATCTCTCCGGACGGAGGAGAATTTGCTCAGGTCGTGGTAGGTGCTCCAGATGTAGACGTACTTGTCTTCCGAGCCACTGACGATGTAGGTGAAATCGTGGCTGGGGAAGGAGACAGGAGACCCCCCTTCTGCTTCCAGATCACATTCCACTCTCCAGGCCCACCTCGGAGGAAGCCCCGTCAAGGTGTGCAGGTCCCAAGCTCCGAATTGAGGACCAGGAGCTCTGAACCAGCCCCTCCCCTCCCTCACCTGAAGCTGGCTTTGATCTGGCTGCTGCTGTTGACGTAGCCCTTGTACTTCATCGAGAGAGACAGGTCCCGCAGGTCGTAGAGCCTGATGCGTGAGTCGTTGGAGGTTACCAGGATCTAGAATAAGGCACGGAGGCGTTTTCCTTCGAGGGCTGGCACATTTGGACCCAGACTGGCAGATGCTCTCCTGGGCCACCCCCGGGATTAGCCGTCAGTTCTGCTGCTTGCTTCTTCCAATTGTATCTTTTGCCAGCTTGACATTGACAAAGGCGGGGGGAGGGGGGGAGGAACAGATTGCAACATGGGGGTTGGGGGGGGATATTGTCCTCAATATACTCTTGGGTGGAAAAAAACAAACCAGGTGTTTGCTAATTCAACCAGTGGGATGGAGGACTCGATGCCTTCAAGACTGACTTGTATTTTCAATGCTGGAATATGTGTCCCTGCATTGTGGCGGTGCGCACAGGAGCTGAAATCGCCTGGGCAACGGCACATAAAGCCCCTCACTATTCCCAAGAGACAGGTCACACCCCGAGACTCAGCTTGGCCTGCTGTTACCTTGTTTTCCCCCGGCAAGGGCTCGATCCCCGTGATCTTCCTGCCCACTCGATTCCGTCCTCTGGTCGACCGCACGTGGATCTGAGTGTGATACTTGAGATGCTAAAAAGAAACACAGGGGGAGAGGAAGGAGGAGGAGGGAGGTTTCATAGATGCCCCCAGATACAGAAGGGTCATGGCGGGGGGTCTCCAGGGAAAAGCCATAGGGTCCGCAGGGGCTTCCAGAGGCTGGGGGTCCCAGGGGCTCACCTCCGTGTCATAGAAGATGCACCGGCCATCGTAGGTGCCAATCACGGCATATTTGCCATTCTGGCAAAAGTTTGCAGCGGTGATGAGCTTGGTCTGGCCATCCACCTCGTTCCAGAGGGCCACTTTTTTGTCAGGAATGTTCCAGAGCCGAAGCTTGCCGTCCAGCGAGCCGCTTAAGAAGTATCTGTCATCCTAAAAAAAAGGGGGTCAGAAGAGCTCTTTCAAACTCAGAAACTGGGATATCGACCAGGGGAGAGGCACCTTGGCAGCTGGGGCTGGTCTTGCCCCAAGGTGATGCTCGAAGTCCCCTTTTTTCTCTGCCACGTTTGGGTATTGCTGGGTCTCTCCCTCTCGGGGCGTGCAAACCCGTTTCCCATGCCAAATGGGTTGAAAATACAGTGCAGAATTAAAGAAAGGGGCCAGCACTGACCCTGGGATGGAAGGCAATCGCAGTGACGAAGTCGATGTGCTGGAAGCAGCAGAGGCATTCCCGCCGGGATATGTGCCACAGCCGGACAGTCTTGTCCATGGACGAGGAGAGCAGGAAGTAATTCTGCAGGACGGGAAGCAAAACAGGGGAGGGTTGGATTGCGGGGGTGCCCAAATTGCAGAAGGACCCTGTTTGTGTGTTTATCCAATGTCTCAGCCAGCTGTCTCCCTCCCAGGAGGAGTGGAGGGCAGGGCCCCGAATGCTGGCAGCACCAGCCGAAGAAATGCAGGAAGGAAATAAGATTTCATCGGCACTGATTACACGGGCCATAGATAATGGAGGAAGGGAATATTCGAATCTGGTCTTGGAATCCCACAAAGTAATCGGAGTTGGAGGTAAACCACAATGAAATGTTTCTGATTTTGTTTGGCGAAGAGGGAGGCTGCCCGGTCAGGATTTTATGGTTTGTCCAAGCGGTTTGCTGGTTCTCTCCAGGAAGGACCAGACAGTACCGAAGGTCACAACTGCTCTAAAGCGTAATGAGACGGCTTACCTTGGACCAGGACAAATCCAAGAGATCGGCTGTGTGCCCTTTGTATTTGCAGAACGGCCGCTGACGGAACGGCGTGCTCTTGTCGTCGGGGTCCTCGTCGGTCCCGCTGCACACCTGGAAAGCAGATTCCAAAGAATGACCGAGGAAGTCCTCCTCCTGACTGTTGACATCCCACCTCCTCTTCCTGGACGCAGGCAGGGAGAGCAGAGTTCCCCCCCAACCCAAATTCCTGCTCGTCCCCACCGAGGAAAACCGATTTGAGCGCCTACAAGTAGAGGAGGAAAGTGGTGGTGCATTTTGAAGCCCTGTTTTCTCAGCCTTGGCCGCTTTAAGAGGAGGCGTGGACTTCGACTCCCAGAATCCCCCAGCCAGTGCAGCCAAGCTGACCCACCCTGCTGGCTGCCATCCTGGGGGCTGCAAAGAGCTCTTTGAAGGGCGAAGGACAAACACTGAAGGATGGAAAACTCCAGGGAGCCTCCCACCACCACCTTGTGGGCGCAGAACGCCTGGCTCACCCCCGTATCGTTATCCGACTTGGCCGAGTTCAAACTCTCTTGAGACGGGGAGGGGGAGACGCGCCCTGGAAGGCAAGACAGGACAGCAGCTGAAAGGGGCTTCCCCGAAGGACCTCCCACTCCTCCCTGCTCCAGCTGAACAGGTCAGCTGCCCGGCTGAAGATGGCGGCACCTTCCGAGTTGTACTTCATCCTCATGTTGTTGAAATAATCGAAAGCCGTCTTCAGCACCCAAATCCGCACGAGGTTGTCCTGGCCTGCCGAGGCCAGCAGCCGGCCGCAGTGCGAAAACTTCATGGTCCAGACAGCCCCCTGCCCGGAATGGCAAACTTGGGCTTACTATGGGCCCTGCCTGCACTCAAAGGATGGATGGCAAGCGCACGCACAGCCCCTCCGGACAGACCACGGGGGGTGGGTGGGTGGTAGTGGCTCACCATATGCTCCCCACTGAGATCCTGCACGACTTTCACTTGCTCGAAGTCGTACGGCCCCTTGAAGCCGTGAGCGGCTTTGAATTTCACCGGCCGGGTGTACGGCATGCCTTCATCATCGCTGGACGATGGGTCGTCTTGGTCCGTGTGGAAGACTGAGAAGGAACAGCGCGGGTGAGGGGGGTGGGAGGCCTCTCCTCCTGGCCCTCTAGCGATGACAGACCCCAGAGGCAGCCAGAAGGATGGAACCCCCAACCCTTCCACAAACACAACACTCCCAAAGAGGAGGGCCTTTCCCTGTCTTGACCCAGGAATGCCAAGGGTGGAACACGCGTGTGTGTGTGTGCGTGTGTGTCTTGCAAAACCAGCAGTGGGCCCTTCTGGCAACGTTTCATTTATTCCTACAGACTTTGGGTAAGATGGTTTTGTCTCTGCAGCCCTGCTGGAAGTGGTGGGGTCCAAATCAGCAGCATGCAAAGGCTCATCAATTCAGCCCCCTCCCCCTCCCCCCTTTAGGATCCAGAAGCAGCCCCCCCCTCCTCCTGCCTCGCCCACCTTCGTCTCGGACACTCTTCACTTTGTTGACGGCGCGTTCTCCATACTCTTCGGCCAGATGCCGGGCTCTCTTGACCGATTTGCCCAGGAATTTTTTCAGCTGCGTCCTTCAAAAGACAAGAAAAACTCCCTTGCCACCCGTTTTTCCCAGCAAAGCTCTCCGACAGCTCCACTCCTCTCCTCTCCTCTCCGAGAGCCCTGCTCCACCACTGCCTGCCCAGGCGTTGGACGGAGGGGCTTAGGGGGCAAAGCTACGTTTTTGGAGGGGTTCCAACTGAAAACCTTGAAGCCCGACTTCTCTGCCATGGGAGGATGAGTCCCTGACTGCTTGGAAACCCTGGCCTGTTCGGCCGTTTTGGAAAATGGGGGGGGGGGGGGGGAAGTGGGAGGGAGGGCTTGTAGGGTTTGGGGAGAGGTCTGGCTGGTAGAGTCCTTGCATCCTTGAGAAGACTGGGGGGGTGGGGGGGGCGCTTCCAGAAAGAGGACAGAAATGGGACGAGCAAAACATCCCTGAACACGGATATCCCAGTTGGCGTGCTGAAGCCACTGCTGTCCGTCCCGATTTGCCCCCCAAGCCCCACTAAATAATAAACAGGAAAGAGAAGACCCCCCCCCCAAAAAAAAGCCTTCACCCGAAGAGCCTCACGTTTTCTGTTTCAAGCGGCCCCCGTCCGTGTCGCTCTGCTGCAGCTGCATTTTGTCTTCGTCATCCGACTGTGCTCCGTCGTTACTGTGCAAGGCAACCGGAGGGTGGGTTAGGGTTAGTGACCGAGGACCCAAATCTTTGGGCACGCTGCCCTGTCTGTGGTGTGCCAGGCTCAGCGTCGGGAGGCACAGATGGCACCGGTGGCCGCAGGAGAGCCACTGCTGACCTTTGGCCCTTCCTGGCTGCAGTGAGTGGTCCTACCTGTGGGGCTCAGGCGCCTCCTTGCAGCCCCACTCACGCTCGGGGGGCTTGGCACTGCTGAGTGGGGCAAGCAAGAGGAATGGGCAGGGGGGCTCCGTACCTGACGTATTCCTTCGTCCGCCGCATGATATGCAACGTCAGGGGGTTGATGCCTGTGGGCAGCTTTTCCTCCGCCAGGCTCAGGGGAATCTCCTCGCCTGTGTCCAGGTTCTTGATCATGACGCTGGCCAGGATCTCCTGCAGGGAAGGAAGGGCAGGAGAGAGGGCAGTGGATCCTCCCGGGGGGGCAGTCGAGGAGCAGAGACGGATTTGGGTCAAGACGCATCAAAGGGGCCACTAGGTGCTCCCATGACAAAGCTCCCGATGGGACCCAGCTCCGCTCTGCAGGAGGCCCGGCTAGGAGGAGCTCATCCTAAAAGGGAACCAGCACCAGCCAGCCCCGATCCCCAAAGGGGACACCAGCCAGGGGACCCTACCTCATCGGTGAGTTCTCGGCCCGAGTTCGATCGGGGCCTCTGGGGTCCGATCACTTCGCTTAACACCACCTGACCATCCGCCGACTTCCCGTTCTCCTGCAACGAATGGGAGGTGCAGGAAATGCAAAAAGCGAAAAGAGGCAGAAGACCCCACCCTCTACCCCAGCCCACCCATCCTGCGGCACTGTGAAGATGCCCGGGGGGAGGGGGGGACACGCCAGACACCAGACTAGTAAATTGGACGGGGGGGGGGGGGGCTTCCCTTTTAAGACTCGCAATATGGGGACTACCAACTTCTGCGGCCCTGGGGGAAGGGCTCCAATTCTCCCCAGGCTGGAGTGGGAGCCCCCCCTGACCACCTGGCCTGAGAGAGAGCGTGCAACAGGATTGCAAGACAGTTAAAACGGTGACTGTAGATTAGAACCATTGGGGAGGGGGAAGGGGGGTTGGACCGAGCATGCTGGCCTTCTGGCCTCCCTGCCAATCAAATGCAGCACTCTCCAAACAAACAGATCCTCCTGGATCCAGCTGGACACAGCAGCGGCTTCAGCTTTCTCTCTGGAATGCTGGCTTTCTACATGCAAGGAACATCTGAATCTCTTCTAAGAGGCAACCCACCCACCCCCAGGCATTTGCTGACCCCCCCATACACAGCCCACTCTCTGAGAAAGCACAGGTCCTTTTTCTGACCCCCAACCGGTGTGCTCTGGGGCCAACCTCCACTCGCCATTGGCTCACCTGAGCAGTGACCACTTTGTCGCCGCTGGTGGCGCTGGCCAAGTCCAGGGAAGGCGTGGAGTCTTTGGCCATGGAGTCCAGGGAGGCATTGGGTGTCAGGAGGCCCCCCAGGGGAAAAGGATCCCGAGGAACTACGGAAGAAAGGCAGGGGGGAGTTGAAGGGGGGCCGGAACGACAAGGACACCCAGGGGAGGAATTGGCTAGCGATGAAAGACTTTTACCTTCCAGGCCGGGAATCTTGCTGGTCTCGATTTCCGAGTCACTTTTTTTCTTCCTCGGTGGGGGGGCCGGCCGGGCAGGAGGTGGTGGCCTGGGGGGTGGGAGTGCCACGGGAGGTGGGGGCCGGGCTGGGCCAGACTTCTTTGTGCTGGCCACAATATCTGGCTCATTGGTCAGCTGTCGGGGAGGTTTGGCCGGTGGCGGCTCATCGGCGGCTGAGCAGCCCTGGGGGAGCGGGGGATCCGAGGATGAGGCCTGATCGAATCCATCCGGCTGCCCCAGGTCGGTGGTCTGGTGGCCTTCCTCCTCCTCCTCCTCTTCCTCCTCTGTCTGGTCTCCTCCACCTGCTTTCCGTTCTCGGCTCTTGCTTGTGGAGACGACAGGGCCTTCCACTCTGGGGTGATCTGCCCCCTCGTTGCTGGAAGGCGGCAAGGCTTCCTGGGACGCCTCCCCATTGGCCAGACCTTCGGGGGCCTCGCGGGGCCCTTGTGGTGTGGCCTCTGCGATGAAGAGTTCAGGAATGGGGGGGTGGAGGAGATCTGCTCCAGAGATCCAAGCGTTTCCGTGCGATGGGGGGATGGTCAGTTCCTTTTGGGGAGGGGGGGCCAAGGGGTCATCCTCAAGCCGATTGGCTTTCTGGCTTTCTTCTATGATGTTGTCAATGATCTAAAGAGCAAATAAAGGCATAACTGCAATTAGACCGCGGAGGTAGCTTAATAAAGATTGCAAAAATAAAATAAAACTGTATAATCCAGCCGGATGGATTGATGAGCCGGCTCTGAAATGAGGGCTACCTGCGTTGGCTTATAGCAGAGGTCTCCAAACTTGGCAGCTTTAAGACTTGTGGACTTTCAACTCCCAGAATTCCTCAAGCCATCTGGCTGGGGAATTCTGGGAGCTGAAGTCCACAAGTCTTAAAAGTTGCCAAGTTTGGAGACCCTTGGTTAATTTACTGCATCGGATTTAACCTTGAAAGAAACCGATCATCAAAGATCCAGTATTGGGAAAACACGGGAACTTCTCTCTAAATAGGCCAGGTGGCCTTTTCTTAAAACAAATAAGCTAAGACGCAGAGTAAGCGCAGCCACATCAGGCTGCAATCCCGGTAACTTTGATCTTGTCCCAGGTAAGCAGAACCAGAGCTGTTTGGGGCTCGGATGGGGACCACCCTGAAAATGCAGGAGTGCAGCCCACACTTGCCTTCATTCTTTGCTGCTGTTATGTTTGCATTTTATTCTGCTGATTCCATTTTTAATGAGGGGCCTCAGGTTTATCTATAAATATTTATAGAGGGATAATACAGACACAAAAGCATAGGCTGCAAACTACGCACTCTGGAGACATAAAACCTGAAGAATTTGAGTGTAACAACTGTGCGCTGTATAAGGTCAGCAGCTTGATGATTCTGACCTACGTACCCATTTCGCAGGCCTTAAAATAAGGCACAGATTTAGTCTCCCTGAACTCTTTCAGAAAACAACCCCTTTTAATAATCTTTTCTCTCCAACACATTCTATCCTGGGGAAAATACTGTTAAAACAAAACAGAAACCACTTAATCCTTGAGGACTGAGAGGTGGTGAAAGCAAAACAGAGCTTTCCCATAAGTTGCTAATGAGAAAAGTCACCGTCATCCATTCATCGCCAATTTTAAGTCCTGCGGAACAAACCTTTTTGGGGTCGTCTCGCTTGATGTCCAGGTCCTTCCCTCCTTCGTGCTCGTCCGCCAGAGAACCTCCATCTGGCCCCTGGAAAACAGAATCAGAGGTGACCAGCCTCGCCATAAGAGCTTGAGTCCAGTGGCTGGGCTGCCACAGTTGACAGGAACTGTTGCTTCTGGCCAGGTGGAGGGACTGAGAAAACTGACCTTCATAATTCCTTAGCAGAAGCTAAATTCCTTGGCACTGGCTGCATTTTCGCACAAAGTTAAAAGCAGCGCTGCGTCTGGGACCCAAGGGCAGATAAGAATGGCGGCTCTATGCCCGTGTTTCTTAATCTTGGCTGCTTTGGGTCAGGTGGATTTTAACTCCCATAATTCCCCAGCCAGCAAGTTGAAGTCCACTGGTCTTAAAGCTGGCAACATCGAAGGGACATACAACACAACACAGCCCCACCAACACCCCTCCCCACAGCTCTTGACACCCTACCCTGCCAGTCAGCAGGCTAGAGCAATGGTCTCCAACCTTGGCAACTTTAAGACTTGTGGACTTCAACTCCCAGAACTCCCACCCTCTAGCCCAGTGGGCACGAATTCTATGCTTTAAGAGAGGGAAGCCCGGCCGGTTTGCTCCCTGCCTGGTGCCCTGTCTGCCCTCAAGAGACGGCTGCTGCACGGCACAAATATTGACACAAAGAGACACACCTTCAGTGCTGAAGTCCCCGTGACTTTCGTTGGCGACCTAGTGGAGAAAAACAAAGACACGGACCAGATAAGGCCAGGAGGAGTAAACGCCCATCAACCATTTAAGAATGATGCTTGCGAGATCCCTTCTCTCATTGGCTCCTGCTTGCTCAGCCTCTGTCCAAGATTAACGCAGTGACATACCTTCTGTGATGACCACAAGCCCAAATGCCCCCCCTTTAGTCGCTGGATTTTTTCCCCTGGTAAGGGTTTCCACTGCAACCAGCTGAAATGGCCATTTTCCACCGGGCCAGTTTTGAATGCAATTTTAGTTGCTTCCATCTTTGCTTCTCAAACACTGATTGTGTGAAGGGAAGCCCCTGGGTTCCCCAAGTCCCATGTTGTGTCCATCCTAGCTGGCTGTCACCTCCCAGGCTCACAGACAGAGCCGGCCCCATTGCTTCCTTCCCCCGTTGGGGATAGAACGATGTGGCCTCTGCAGGTAAATTTTCTAGCTTCCCCTGCATTGCATTAAAGAGGACGTGAGACAAGGACCAACTTCTGATGGCCCAATGTTGCTAGACCCAAGAGTGACCAGGCCTAATGCCATCCCAGCCTCGGGCAAGAGGTGATGTGGAACAATGCAGTGTTCTGTGAATCACAGACCTCATCTTTGGCACGGATGAGAGGAGAGACTCTGACTGTAAAAAGCTATTTCAGAGATTAGATTTCTCCCAGCCTCTTTGGCAAAAGCAGCAGTAGGTAATAAAGGGGCAATAAACCAGCCTGGAGGTTTATTTGTGTGGAAGGAGATGGAAGGGCTCCTTTTTTCGGCAGAGAGCACAGCCAAGAGTGGGGAGTTTTTCTGAGCACTGAAGCTAAGCATTGCTACAGAGGAAACCCAAGCAAGGCAGACAACCGAAGTGGACCGGCTCTAATTAAGGTTGACTTACTTGTCATCAAACAAAGGAAAAATCCCTTCGTCAAATTACTTCTTCAACTGGCTAAATCTGCAGAAGTTAGCCAAGGGACTCCTTCCAAAGACGACGAGCGATGCAAAACACGCAGTTGGAAAAAGACACAACCTTCATTCTGTCTCTGTTCTGTGAGGAAGGTTGAGTCACAGACAGACTCAAAAGTTACCTTTTGCATCCATCTGTGCATCAGAGCAGGCTTAAACCAGAGGCCCTCAATTCCGCAATTCAAGGCTGAAAGCATTACGCTATAAAGGCTTGTCCAATGAGGAGCTTCTTTAGCAAAACAAGAGAGGCTTTTACAACACACACATACACAAAAGAATACAACAGTCCAGTCTACCCAGTTTCACAAAGCTATGTTCAACCAAAAATAAGCTTGCAAAGGAAAATAAGAATACTAAAGCCGCATCCAACATGGCTTCTCTCTTCAATGTTCCTTGCCTGCCCATTTCTGAGTATGGGAACATTCAGAAACGAAATCTGCCTCGGTGACATGACTGAGAGCTGTTTTTCTGAGTTACAACTGCAGAGGTAGCTTCCCTAAGAACTATGCACCCAGCCTGAGATTCCTTCCTCTGGACAAAGTATGGGAATATATCTGAGATCTAAGGATGGAGCCCCCAAATGCACTCCACATATTGCACAAATGGACCCTATGTCTATGGGAGCTGAAGATGTCTTATAAAGTGACTGACATGTTACGAGAGCCTTACCCCTCAAGCTCATGCTATAAGGATCCACAATTTTATCATTCAGAATTGTAAAGCCATGGAACCATGTGTCATGCACAGGGCCATGCATTCATCCAAAATGTATCCCACCACCTATTCGAATTAAACACTGAAACCTCTTCACAAGTGACTCACAAAGTTTTTGGCTACATTAACTGTACACAAATTCAGCTTTAACAAAACAAAGCTGAAGAGTTTGAAACAGAGTGTTAAGCTAAAGTTACAAGTTATACACAATTCTTTAAACACCCTCTAACATTTTATTAAAAAAGTACCTCAAAGAAGAAAAACAACCAAGTCTTTTTTTTTTTTGCACCAATATAGAACCTCTTTCTCAAGACCACAGAAAAGATGGAAATGCTTTCTCAGGTCCTTTTTTTCCTTCTTTGCGCTATGGGTTTTCACAAGAGAGAGACGTGGCCAGAAATGAGTAGGACTACCTCTAGCAGGAAGACAGTCAGCCACCAATCAGATGGCAAGTTTTGAAGCCTGAGATAAGGAAAGGCTCGGGAAGAACCACAGAGCAAAATTGCTTACAGTTTTTAGATGGTGCATTTATTTACCTGCTACTCTAATTTGCTTTATAAGAGTTCTCTGAGAGAAGAAAAATGCTGACTTCAAATCTGGTTCGTGAAAGCCAATATGAATCATCCCTCGTCTGCTGCACCCTGGAATTTTTGAGGCTGAAAGCAACAATTGTGTATGGAAGAGGCTTATTCAGCACCATGGGACTTTCCTTCGGACAGTCTGTTGACAGACGGACAAGGGCCCATCTCTGAGCTACCTCTCCCCGACCCTTCTGGCAGCAGCCAGATTTCAGCTTCGAAATGGATCAGGCCCAGTGCAGCCATCTTGTCCGTTTCTCTGAGTGCCACACAGTGTGGGAGGGAGGAAATCTGGGCTGTCGGACCAGACATGACAACAGACCATCCCGTGGGAACCAAGGTCATCTCAACAGGTGCCGGCCAGAGACGGAGGAGACTTGCCGAGCAGATGCCGGGACACCTAATTGGCCAATGCGACCTGTGACCACGAGGGAGGGAATGGTCTTTTCTTTAATGATACTGAAACCAGGGGGGAAATATTCAGAGCTGGTTTTATTTCCATCCGTGCGGATATGAAGAGTCCTTCCAGAAAGCGGATAGCCTCCCAGGGCTGATTGGCTTGGGGCTCATTCCTGAGAACTTTGACCCTGGGGTCCTTTCGCAGAGGGAGGGGGGGGGGTTGCTGCCAAGTTGGACCCCAAAGAAGAAACAGGGGGAGGGGGCAAAATGTCAGTGCCAGCATTTCTCTCCCCCTCCCCATTTTAGGAGCGGGCAAGAAGAGGTGGACAAGGGCAGCCACAGGCCAAGACCCCCTTTCCAGAGATGGTGTGTGTGTGATATGGGGGGGGTGTGTGCCAAAGATGTCTTGGGGAGGGGGGAAAGTCATGGGGGGGTGTATGGGGGGTGCCAAAGATGGGGGGGGTCAAATAGGGGTGCCAAAAATGGGGGGACGGCCCCCCTGTCCCCCATCCTTTGGCCAGGGGGTCTCGGGGGGGGGGCTGCATTGGGAAGCAACAGAAGGGGGAGGGGGGCGAGCCGGGTGGCTTCGGGGCCAGGAAAGCGGCTGGACTGGACGCCAATCGGAGCCGAGGCTCCTGCAGGGCCGGGCCGGGCCGGGGCTCCGGATTCCGCCCTCCCCCTCCCTCCCTCCCTCCCTCTCTCCCTCCTGGGATGGGGGCGCCCCCTCCCCTCTGCCCCCGCCGAGAGAAGGGCCGCCCGGACCCCCAGGCTCAGCCCCCCACTCCTGCCCCTCCGGGTGGCGGACTCACGCCGAGGGGCTCCCGCCGTGCAGGGCGACGTCCTCGGAGGCGTCGAAGAAGAGCTCCTCGGTATCCGAGTCAGACGCCATGGCAGCGGCGGCGACGGCGCCGTCGGGGAAGCGGCGGAGCGGGCTGGGCCGCGCGGAAATCACGCGAGAGCCCCGGGAGGAGGCGTGGCCGGAAGCGGCCGGGCAGGCGGAAGGCAGAAGCACCCGCCCACCCACTTCCGGGGGCGGGGCGGGGCGAGTCCGGAAATGTCGGACTGTGGGACTCGGGCTCCGCCTGCCGCTCTTGCCGAGCGGGCTGTGGAGCTCGAGAGACTTTCTTTCGTACCTAACTAAAAAGCGAATGGAAGAATCTGAGCTCGGGCCTTGGCGGCAGAGAAGCTGTTCCTGGCACGCCGGGCCTCTTATCTGCGGGCTGAGCTTCTGGGGATTTTCTTTCCCATTCTCCTGATTTCCTTCACTTCTCCCGTGATTTCATTTCATGAAATGTTTGAGCAGGGGGTTGGACTAGAAGACCTCCGAGGTCCCTCCCGGCTCTATTCCTCCTCTGATGTCATGTCACGTAGAGTCAGCAATTCGTCGAGATTCGAACCCGCAACCCAGGCACTGCTGCTCCTCCCTCCCTGCCTTTTCCGGACCGCGCAGGCGCGGCGCTGCACCCCGAGCTCGCCATCTTGGTGACGCAAGGGGGCGGGGACCTGGGGAAGGGGGCGGGGCTCCCGATTCCGGCCTCGGGAGGACTTTTGAAAACCTCCCGCAGCCGCCGCCGAGCTGAGGAGCGGCTGGCGGGCGCCCTGCCTTCGGGTCGCGCGGCTCCGGGGGGCGGGCCCTCGGACACAGACCCACCGACGCGGCGGCCGCAGGTGAGGGGCGGCCTAAAGCGCACCGGGCGACGGGCGACGGGCGGGCGGGCGCCCGTCCGCCGTGAGGGAAAAAAAGGGGGGGGGCGGCTTTGTGTTCCCTCAGTGACCGCCTGGGGGCGGGAATCGCCTGCGCGAGCGCGCCTCGTTGATTGGCTGCCGCGGGGCGATGCGGCGACGCCATTGGCTGGCGCGCGAGCATCGGGCGGGGTCAGGGGGGGTGATATGTGGAGTCAAGGTGCTCGCGCGCTTCTGCTTTGGCGCCGGGGACTACAAAGCCCAGCACTCGCAGCCCAGGCGGTCTTGGCAGTTTAGGACATGTTGTCCCCATTGGATTAAGGGCCCAGGTAGGGATTCCCCAGGGACTGGGCTTCCTTGGTGGGGGGCGGCGGCTGTATTGGGGTGGGGGGTCTGCCCAACTTGAGGCTGTTATAACTGATACCTTATGGGGGGGAGGGACTCTCTGGACCATGCTGCTGGGCCTGGAGTCTGAGAGTGGCCTGAGAGCCAGGAACAGAAAGTTTGCCCCCCCTCGCCCCCTCCCCAAAATAGACTGCAGTTTGAAGTGGGGCTTCTCGGCTGAGGAGGAGGAAGAGAAAGAAGAAGCTGGATATGGGGAGTCCTCAACTTACGACCACAAGGGAGCTCAGAATTTATATTGCTAAGTGAGACATTGGTTAAGTGAATTTTGCTCCACTTTTACAACTTTTCTTGCCCCGGTTGTTAAGTGAATCACTGCAGTTCTTCAGTAAGTCACACGGTTGTGAAGCAAATCTGGCTTCCCCGTTGACTTCACTTGTCAGAAGGTCACAAAAGGGGATTGCGGGACACTTCAACCGTCATACATAGGAGTCAGTTGTTAAACGTCCAAGATGTAAATCACGTGATGCTGCAATGGTCCTAAGTGTGAAAAATGGTCATAAGTCACTTTTTTTAGTGCTGTTGTAACAATGAACGGTTGTATGTCGAGGACCAGCTGTATGGGGGCGAAGCATGCCTGTCCCTTCCAGCCGATCCCAAATAGTTAAAAAGCAATTGAAATATCCAGTGCGGAAGGTGGTTATCCTCAAGCCTTTATCCCCGTTGAATAACCTTCTGTTGATGCTGCTGCTGCACTGAAAACAATGAATGTAAAATAAAAAGGGATGGTGATTGTAAGCAAACCTCCGAGCTGCTCCATATGACTAAAGCCAGTTGCAAAGTTTGTTTAATTTATTTGGTCCTTTGGTGAAAGGAAAAAAAGGGATTTACTTTTATTAATGAATGTTACTGTTGTCGTGATTAATTGTCTGTCTTTATAATCTGTGCTCTATATTCAGGATTTGGGGTGAGGGGATTATGGCTGAGAGAATGGTTTTCAAAAAAAGCCAGGCAGGCCTGTGGCTGAATCACATATTTATTAAGAGATGTCTTGGGTTATCCAAAGGTCTGTTTTGTTTGTAAACCTTAGTTGGCTTAACTGTACCAGGCAGGCAGCCCGTTCTGGCTTGTTCAATAAATTAAGGAAAACAAACTAACTTTAGATAATGTGTTAATGGAAAATAGTTTATTAAACTGAGTTGGCTACTGCAGAAGTTTTCTTCCTTTAAAGTGTGTGTGTGTTTAATTTAATTTTTATACCGCCCCCTCTTCCGAAGGACTCGAGGCGGTGTACAGCCATCTAAAAAAACACAGAATGAATAACAGTTTAAAAACAAATTAAAATTTAACTAAATTTAACTATATATATGTATATATAAAAAACCTACATTCTATTAAGCTGAGCAAAACCAGAATTGTACATACTAATTAAGCAGCGAAAAAGTATTAAATGGAGCTGTGGCTCTTTTGCCAAGTTCTAAAAAGTTGCTCAGCAACTTCACTTTCTGCCCCCCTCCCTCCCCCCTTTTGAGGGTGGAGATAGAACTTTCCCATTCAGTCTGTACTGGGGAATGTAATTCCTTCCTGGCATTCATTGCTAGTCAGTTTACCTATGGGAGTGGGAGAGAGAGCTGCGTTTTGGACTTACTTTCATGAGAGAAAATCTGGAGTCTTGCAAAGTAGGCTCTGGTGGTAGACTGCTCTGCTAGCCAGGATCTACTGTACATCCTTAACAGAGTTTTACATACACACATCTTATCACAGATGGGCACTACATGCAGTTATAAAGTAAATAAGTTGCAAGTAAATAAGTAAGTGTAAAAGCAGTTACCAATGAAATGAACAAACACACACTGTAGCAAAATGGGGGGGAAAAGCTGTTTTGCTAATTAATTTATGAGCACCAGCATCTTCCTGATTTTACATGATGCCCCACAGAATATTGACACATGGTCTGTTATGTAGGAATCTTGCCAGGCAATAGAAATGCATGGGGTGACCTGGAAAATCTACTAGCAAGGGTGTGATGAATGCTGCATACATGGCTGTAATAGAAGGGCACAATTGGGGTTTGAATGGAGGGAGGGATTTAGTGTCTCCCTCCTAGCACTGGCCTGCTAATGGAAGGGCCCCAACCTTGTGAAAGTAAAAGCTTTTCTGTGACCCACATAAACCAGTTATATAAGGTCTTAGCAAAGAACCACCAAAGCATAAGAATTATATGAAGGGAGCTTCTCAATGGTCATCTTTGAGGACAGTGGACACCAGCACAGCAAGTGGGCTTTTAACATTTAAGAGGAAATAGTTGGCTTGTGGTTAATTACAGACGATGACAGTATTGTCTTATGATTGCTCAGTATATTTGGTAGATTCCATAATGCAATAATTTCTTAGGAGAATGTTCCTTCTCTTCCTCCTCCTCCCCCTTCTAAAGCGGAAGACTTGTGCAATTAAGAGTCTCTTTTGTAAGAGATAAATTGGCTTTTTCTGATGGTCTTGCACTGCCAGTTTCTGAGTGGGCCCAGGTGTTTGGGGCCCAGGAGGAAGACTCGAATACGGGTCTTTTTTTGGCATCCCAGCAACACAGAGCATTCTGCTAGAGCTGATGCCTGCTGGCTTAACTGCCAGAAATCAGAGCGTAAATGTTCTGGCTGGAGTGCTCGATTTTCTTCTCCTAAATCACCACCAGTTTCTCTCTGTCACACTTCCCTTCTTTCATCTATTAGTGGAGATTTCTCTCCCCCCCCACCTGCCCCCCCACCAACCCCGCAGAGATCCATACAGATATTTGTTGCTTTGAAGACACGAGCAATTTGATGAGCTATGAGGGTGATTTTAACAGCACAGCAAGTTCTGGGTACAAAGACCTAATATCACTTAGGGAATTGGAAGAAATGTGATCTAAAGTGCTAGCGTGAAGTGATCCTGGAATGTAATAGTTGGAAGGGAACAGCGACTCCAAACTCTGCCCAGTGCAGCTGATAAGGTGACAGAATCTGGATGCGTTTTCTGGTCCGGCCTGGGCGGTCAGTGCTGCACTGGGCCACCGTAGTGCCCTCTTGAGCATCCAGCTGTAAGATCCTTGCATGGATAATTGTGCCTTGTACGAGCAGGGAGAGACTTTGCGCATTGTGCAGCCAGCTCTTGCCTCCTGGTGTTTCAGAGGTGCCACACTGGGAGCAATGGTCAGTGGGGTGGCGCCTCCAAAAACGCAAAATTCCTTCCCAAGTTTAGTCCTCCTTCCCTTGCTGGCATCCTTCACTACATGCGGCTCCTTTGGGGGTGAGGGAGGCCGTCTATATTGTTCCTTTTAAAATGAGGGATGGTAAATCAATTGGCGGCATCCCCTTACAAACGCTAAGCATGCTTGGAGGAATGAGTTACAGCCCGGAGGTTTCCCATGGATCTCAGTAGGGACTCGTATCTCTTGCGCTGATATGGCAGGTGGCCGTTGATGCGTTTATTGCCGTCGTGTGTGTGTGTGTGTGTGTGGGGGGGGGTTAGGACTGGGAATGAGAAGGCGAGGGCCCCAAAAGATGGACTAGCGGGCTTAAGCCCCGTTTTGTGATGCCATGAGTTCCCCCTCTCTTTTCTTGCTGAAGTCCCCCTGCAAGGTCAAATCCTTTCTCTTGTAAAAGCTGTTTGGCTGGGGAAACACAACCAGCATATACATAATGCATATTGCTGTGCAGTGTTTTGGGATTGCATGTCCAGATGCCTAGCCAGCTCATCCAGTCCTTATTTTGGAAGCACGTGGCAGTCTTGTTTAGCTAACTCCTTTGTGGTAGAATCTCTTCCTCAAGGGTCTTTCCTGCAAAACTGGTTACCTTTTGAGAGGCAGCTACGTTTTTAGCTGCAATAGATTTCTCTGGATATTTTCTTCCCCTGTATGCAGTACTTCCAGCACTAAAGGGGCGTCCTTAATTGGCACACAGGCCAGCTTCTGTTGCTGTGAAGCAGCTTGGGAGCTGGGCCCATAACACAGCTCATAAACAGTTAGGGGGAAAGGTACAATAATGTTTGTAGCAGAAATATTTCTTTGGGGCCAAGGGGAGGATCTCCTCTCTAGCCAAATATGTAGTCAGTATTGGAGGGTTGGGGGTATTAGTGTTGTACCTGAGCAAAGAACAGCTGGCTGTTGGTTGGCATTAAGCTGTGCATCTGGCAATGGTAAAACATTGTTTCTCCAAAGCCTATAATAATAATCTTCTGTCTTGGCCTGAAGCCTAGCTAGACTTGGGTAAAATCCTTGATTCTTTAGACACGTGCTAATAATCTTTCTCTCTTCCCCTGTGGATCTTTTCATAGTAGAAAAGATGATCTTTTGTGCCTAATACCTGATTTTTGTGGGTGGTGTTCTTGGGCACCTTATTTTTTTTTTTGTAAAATTTTTATTAAGTTTTCAACAACAAACAAACAACTACACAAACAAACATCAAACAATATAT
>JAEANM010003211.1:0-22819 GCA_017656035.1 Myanophis thanlyinensis
GACTTCAACTCCCAGAATTCCTGAGCCAGCCATGCTGGCTCAGGAATTCTGGAAGTTGAAGTCCACAAGTCATGAAGGAGCCCTAATTGCCCACCCCTGTGTTAATGTAACCTTACAATAAAGTAGAATTCTTTCATCTTGTGGGGTTTTCTGTCCTCACCACTTGAGATGCTAATAGAAACTTAACAAAATAATGTCTTCAGGAGGAAAACAGAGCAGATGGATGTCAGAAACAGGGATGGGAAGAAGTATCAGTTACTTTTGGCTATAGCCTGTCCTATCACTGACATAACCTCTGAAGAAAATGTCAATTGATTTGGAAAAAGGTAATCACCCTAGATCCTGAAACAAAGAGACTTCCATTGCTATGTTATGATCTAATAATGAGTCAAACCTCACCCAGTGTTGTCTGCTCAGACTTTGATGTTCTAATATTTTAACTGATGTTTTTTTCTAGTGCTGTTCCCAGATTTGTTGAGTGTAGTAATGTTTGAGCATGCAACAGTCCAGTGCCACGAAGAGTGTGGAAAAGAGGTGAAGAGGCGAGTGCAGGCAGGTTGGAATAGGTAGAGAAAGGTGTCAGGAGTGTTGGGTGACACAATAGTGTCAGCAAGAATCAAAGGAAAGGTGTGCAAGACAATAGTGAGACCAGCTGTGCTGTATGGGTTAGAGATTGTAGCAGTGAGGAAAAGACAAGAGGCAGAGATGGAGGCAGCAGAGATGAGGATGTTGAGGTTCTCTTTGGGAGTAACCAGGATGGATAGGATTAGGAATGAGCACATCAGAGGGACAGCTCAGGTCAGCTATTTTGGAGACAAGGTCAGAGAGGCCAGATTGACATGTGCAGAGGAGGGAGAGTAGTTATATTGGTAGAAGGATGTTGGAGATGGAGCTGCCAGGCAAGAGGTCAAGAGGAAGGCCAAAGAGGAGATATATGGATGTGCTAAAGGATGTGCTAAATGAAGTTAATTAGGATGAGAGTAGAGGATGCCGAGGATAGAGTTAGGTGGAAAAAGGTGATTCGCTGTGATGACCCCTAACGGGAACAGCTGAAAGAAGAAGAAGTGATGTTTGAGCATGCATGTTCATGATCTTTCTCTGTAAATATGTTTCTTCACAGCATTCCCTGCATGGTAGTGTTTGTACTAGTTGAACAAGCGAAATTTAGGCCGTTAAGTGTTTTGGATTTATTATTTTTTAAAGGTAAAGGATTTAAAGTAGGATAACAAGAGTCTTGATCCACCATTTAGTACTGGGAGAGTAAGACCAGAAAATAACTCCCATGAGCTTGATAGACTTCTTTATTAATTAATAAGTCCCAGTTTGTATTCTCTTTTGTCCTCTCTATTAACAATATGCAATTCATTCTGATAATACATTAAAGATTCATTCCAGTTCATTCCAACAAGTTATCATTTTCAATTGCACTTTCAATTTGCAAAGAATCCATTTTCCAGCCCTCTGAGGAATTTTTTTTTAATTGCTCACACTTAAGAAATGTAAGGCCAAAGCTAGAGATGGGGACCTACCAACAAGGACATACAATGGAGTTAAAAATGGATGTGATGCAAAGGTTTTCCAGATTTAAAACCAATTATTTTCTCCTCAGGAAGAGGATTAGAGGTTGTTACCACAGCTTAGAGTTAGTACTTTGCTACAGTGCTTTCCTATTTAATTTCTCAAAGTTCCCTAAATCTTCTTCCACACATGCACAAAAAAAATGCTTTCGGAAGACAAGGGATAAAAATGTTGCAATCTCTGCTCACCAAATATATTTATTAACCGCCAGACTTTAACTTCTCTCCACTTACAGTTCTTTTTATTTTCTATCAGAAATGTTGATCTCTTGATAGGAAGTATCTGGGGACCATTTGTACTTAGCTTTTATCTTCTGAAATCCTTGATAGTGCCTGAATACAAAAGCTATTAATTTGACCAAATGCTTTATTTTCTTCTGATCGTTAGATTGGTTCATCTGTGTTTGTTCTGTTACCTCTGGCTTTATCCTAGGCAGGCCACATATTGTCATAGGTTGGCACACTATGCACTAAGTTAGATCATAATTCTGACAGAGGCTGACACATTCTTGTCAAGTCATACAGTAAGATCTATGTGCAACAGTTGTCAGATGGATGAATTTAAATAGCACCATGGTGTAAGAACGACATTTACTTTATAGCATATTCCCCCTAAGATACGAACCGATCAGTTATCATAGTGAAGAAATGGAGATTGCTATTAATATGACATAAATGTGATTACAAGTTCAGCGTGAAATAATAACAATTATATTTTCATTTTGATTCATCTGTACACAGTCACTTAGGATATTGCCACTTAGCTAAGGAAATAGGCTCCTTTTGGTGTAGAAGCTCAGAAATACAGAGGATTTTTAATAAATCTTTAATAAGCGACCATTTCAAGTGTATTTTCCAGTTGCCTCTAAGTAATGCAAATGCGTACAATGTTTCAGTACCTTTAATTTATTTGATCTCCATATATATTAAAGCTGCTTTATCTATTCAGCTATGCAGATATTTAATTTGGAGACTTGATTTAAAGGCATGTCAGTTCAATCTCCAGATCAAATTGGCTTTCTGAATCAACTTAGATATTTAATTTGTATCATCAAATTGGATGTTTTGAATTGATATGGATGATTTTGGAT
Organism: Myanophis thanlyinensis; assembly: GCA_017656035.1. Classification (NCBI taxonomy): domain Eukaryota; kingdom Metazoa; phylum Chordata; class Lepidosauria; order Squamata; family Homalopsidae; genus Myanophis; species Myanophis thanlyinensis. The sequence continues at coordinate 2,669 of JAEANM010003211.1, forward strand.
ACTTCTATCCATGCACAGAAACAATTTGTGCCAAATTGATTCTGAAATTCAAGACTAATCTACTCGTTTCATTGATTCAGTCTGAAGAAATCGTATTGAACTGAATTTCCAGATTGATGTGCAATTGGATTAATTTTCCAGATCAAACTATTTGAACTGACTTTGCATCGTTCGCACAAACCTATGTGGTATCTGTAGTGTAGCATAATAATGAAAAACTATATATTTTATTCTGTATTTTTTTCTTTTTCTTTTGGTTAATTTTATTAAACCAAGGTTAAAATTACTAAGAATCTGTAATGCAGTGATGCCTCCGAGACTGATTTGAATGCTTTTGGGTAAAAATTAAGAAAGTTTAAAAACTGAATATTTGCCCTATTTTAAAATCATTTTTAAGAATAAAATGGTTAACACCTTTATTTGGGCTATGAGAATAAAATAATAAAAAGTGCAAATATAAGAAATCTCATAATATCTTTGGCAGGCAAAACAACATTGTCTATTACTTTTTATAGTGAAAAAATCAGATTGCCCATATGTGTTTCATGTTGGTTGATCCCATTACATGTAATATTTGGTTACAAAATTTGGAATCCACCCATCCCATGGACCAATACCTACTATCTTTATTTTTAATGTGCCCTAATTTAGAATTCGCTCCATATGTAGAAAGTAGGTGTCATCAACAAGACAGTGATTTTATATCAACAAAGACTGTCAAAATGTATACATGCAAACAGAATCTTAATTACAATTTGGCAACATTAATTGAACACTTCTTAAAAGCATATATTGATCCAAGCAGATTCCAACCAAGGGATAAGAATATATTGATGTGTATATATAGGTATGGAAATATAGCTTATTTCTCAATAAAATGGAAGCTCCATTTCTTATTTTTCAAACCTATTGCTTTCTTATTTTTCAAACCTTTTAATGCTTGATGTTTTCTGTTTCCCCTTTGACAGGAGTGAGTAACGCTGAAAGGAGACGGGCTGGGAAATCTCCTGGTTTCAGTGTGAATTGGATAGCAGGCACGGCAGACTTAGAGCTTATTAATGCCACAACAGGGAAAAAAAACTGTGGGAGTTGTTCACGACTCTGCAAGCACATGTTTTACACTCAGTGGGCAAAGCTTTATGGAAAGGTAAGTATGATTTGCCCTGGGTTGTTTGGGTGGTAGAGATTGTCCTTCCTGACTTCTTCTCATAGTCATCAACTGTACATCTTTATCCTAGGAGATTCAGTATTTTAGCATTGACATTTCTTTTCCAGAGGTCATGGACCACAAGTGTGAGAGTCACATCTAGGGAGATTCTCAATCAACCAGGTCATGGTTGTCCCAAAGTTGCTTTCTACTGGACTTTCTTGTTTTTTCTTTGAAGACGTTTCTCTTCTCATCCAAGAAGCTTCTTCAGCTCTGACCAGATGGTGGGGAATGGAAGGATTTATACTCCTTGCAGACAGCTGGTCATTTGCATCCTTTTAGAGGGTTATTAAGGCCACTTGGAGGTTTGTGTATCCTCAGGGTCAAGATTCAGCAGACCATGTGCATGTGGGTAGAACCAAAACCATTATGAGGATGTAAAAACAGAATCTTGAATAAATGGCTAAAGTTTATTTTAAAAGCTTACAGGATGCAACGGAACACCTGTATCTCTGAAGGATCTACCCTCGTGGGAAAGGAAAGGAAATCCTCTTTTTCCTATGGGAAGGAGGCTTGACAAATCCAGAAGAAAACAGAGCAGAAATAAAGAAATGAGACTCTTGCTTACGTCTCTACTCTTGACAAGTTGCCTGTCATGTCCTCTGTACGTATCCCTGTGTTTCAGGAAGTGTGAAAAAGTCATGAGAGGAACATCCTCAGGACTGTCCCCAGGCCATTCATGTGACTCAATATTTGCTCTCCTATTGGATGCTCCATAATTTCCCCCATTTTTTAAATTCTCACTCTTAATTTGTTCAATTCAATTCAATCCTTTACGGTCGATGCACAAAGTGTGTGCAGCGAAATTGAGTGAGCCTCCATCGGTACAGTCACACAAAGCACAGAAACACAGAATACATCCAGATACAGAATACATCTCCAGACTTCATATTGTCTCCAGAAACAAGGTCATTCATTTAATTGTGCAAAACAAGTTAAAACAAAAACAAAAGCAAATATTTTTTTCGGACCTCAGATGCGTAGGGGGTGGAGCTCCCAAAGGTACCTTTTTCCAAAAGGCAACTGGACTGTCTTGGTTTTTTTTTTTTTCTTCAAAAACATCTTGCTTCTCATCCAGAACTAAAGAACTTCTAAAAGATGAGAAGCTAAATGTTTTCAAGGGAAAAAAAACCAAATGTGGTTGCCTTTTAGAAAAGCATCTTTAAGACACCCACGACCTGGATCAGGGCTGTCAAACTCGCGGCCCATGGGCCAGATGCGTCATGTGCTGCTCCCCACCATCTCTGGTTTAGCAAAGGGAAAAAAAAGTCCTGATACATCATGACTAAGGGAGACATGATAGCAGTGTTCCAATATACATGGGATTGCCAAAAGAAGAGGGAGTTAACCTATTTTCCAAAGTACCAGAAAGCAAAACAACAAGCAATGGATAGAAACTATTCAATGAGAGAACCAATCTAGAACTAAGGAGACATTTCCTGACAGTTAATCAGTGGAACAACTTGCCTTCTGTAGAAGTTGTAGGTGTTCCAACACTGGAGATTTTTAAGAAGGGATTGGAAAACCATGTATCTGAAATGGTATGCCTGAGTAGGGGGTTGGATTAGAAGCTCTCCAAGGTCCCTTACAAGGTCTGTTATTCTATTGTTATCTCTTTTTTACATGTGTCCCACCCATAAGAAGTAAGATATTCACAATGTGGTCTTTACTTCTGTACTTCTTTACTCTGAAATATTATTTCTGTCTATTCTACAAAATAATTAAATTCTTGTTTAGCTGAAAGTTGGGGACCTGGGTGACATCAGAAATTTTATAAAATAACAAAAAAGGAGAAAGGGGAGGGAAAATCTATTCTTCCCCCTCCTCACCTAGAAATTTAGAGAGATGATTGGCTTTAAATAAAACATCACCAAATTTCAAATGAAGTTTCATTTCTATGAATATGAATTTGGAAATGCTATGTATTTTTTTTTAAATGAGCGATACCTTTGTTGGTTGTTGTTAGGAACATATTGGATTATTCATACCACTGAACATGGCAGCCTTTCCAATTTTGTTTCTCTTTCCCAAATGATAAATGAACGTGGCCTTCAAAATACTCTGGTTCCTTCTAAATGAGCAAAATGGAGTCATTTAGAAGAATGGAGAGTCCATTTGGAAAGAACTAACACATTCCAATGGCCATTCTTTGTCATTGGCTTTACAATGCTTCCAAAAAAATAAATCTGTCCAAAAGAGGAATGTGAATTAACTGGTAGAATTTACATACATAGCACTCTAGGCATTCTTCCAAATGATGTGCAATATTGGTTGGTTGAGTGCTCCAAAATTCCCTTTTGTGTGAAGATGGTAGTCTGGCATCATCTATGCAGTGAGACGCAGATCTTCTCAAATATTTTTTCTCCCTGAATACTGTTACGTGTAAAGCTCATGATTTCTTTGTAGCTTAAGAGACGCAGATGAAATGGTGATACAAAGCTACAGAAGAAGCCGATGCTTCATCCCTTTTTTCGTTGGCATCTGATCTTCCCCCTCCTTTGTCTTCCCCCTGCAGCTGAGCACACCGATATCAAGCCATGGAGAAGTGCCATCGGTGTACAGCGAGGCCAAGCTGGTGGCACATGTCTATCAATCTGCCAAACAGCAGCTGTTCAGAGCATTTCAGAAGGCAGGCCTGGGCACTTGGGTGAAAAAACCCCCAGAGCAAGATCAGTTTCTACTCGTGGTGTGAATCATTTGGCATCTTGGTAACATGACCGCATTGAAAGGACTGGAGGGAAGAGAAATGCTCAACGGGAGCCGGAGAGACGTCATGTGAGACCCCGTTCAACCCAAGTCAGAACCTTGTATCTATATGTGTTAGATATGAGATACATTCTGGTTAATGCACTGAACCTTTAGGAAACTGCTTTTACATACCCATCCCTTCTCAAGGATGTACAAGCCCAGGTTACAAAAACGACCTTCACTGTTTGTTCCTTGTTTGTAGCACATTGCTGTAATTATCTAAGCAGCACCTGTATTTCAGATAACAGCAGGTTGCGAGTTGCGTCTGGCTGAAAAACAAACAAAACCATCAGCCCTCTGGTGTTCCTCTTCACCGTCAGTGCAATAATTATCATAGGAGGATGAGAGATTTTTCCAGGTTACAAACACATGCAGGAATTAGCATACATTGAAACATGGAAAGTTATGTGTCTGTGTCTCTCTGTATGGGTAGGAGAGAGAGGAATGAGGTGGGATTTCAGACTACAAGCCTACACAGTGGCACTCCAGACTTTCAGAAAATCTGCTCAGTAGATCAAAATCAGGGGGAATAGAAAAGCAAGATATTGCCTGAAGTCTAGATTAAATGTTTCTGTGGATTCACTGCAGGGAGCATAATATTTCAGAAAGAAGCAAGTAAAATCTTGCATGTCTTTACCTTGCATTTAGGAAATAATGGTTCCAAGATTGATTGACACCAGATCATGGCTATCCCGTTCTTGATATACAGAGTCTGTCATGTAGCTGATTGCCCTCAACGAATGTACAGCATGTGATAACCATCAGCTACCATTTTGAAGGTCTCTAGTTAGCCATACCGAACATAGCTACAGAGCATCCTGCCTGCCACTGTCATATGGGTCTACCCTTCTTCTCTGAGTTCCAACTCATGGGAGGCAACTGTATTTCTGAGAAGGAAGACAGTGTTAGTTTCTATAAATCAGAGGTCTCTAAACTTGGCGACTTTAAGACTTTGGGAGGGAATTAAGACTAGCTGGAAAATGCTAAGAGTTGAAGTCCATAAGTCTTAAGGTTACCAAGCTTGGAGACTCCTGCTATCAATTGAAAACATTGTAGAAGACACAAGAAGAAGAAGAAATTGCAAAAGAGGCAAAGGTGGGTAGCTCAAGCTGGAATTCTTGGCAAGAAAGAGAGGACATCTGACTGATGAGGAACTGGTGGAGTCAGCTTGAGTGGGAAAGGATTGGTAAAAGGCAGAGCAGAGTTATAGAGGGCTGGGAGAAATGAGAAGACTGCAAGGAGTTTGATAGGGGTCCAATTCTGAGACAAGAGCATCACATCCTGCGCCGGATGGCTGTTGGGCTGCAGACTTCTCAGAAACCTTTTTTTTCCCACTCTAGTCAAAAGAGACACAGACTGGCCCTGTTGTTGCAAGAGTTGTTGCACACTTTATGTGGTTGAAAGCACATTACAGGAGACCTCCCTTATGCACATGTCATATTAAAGTCAAGCTGCATTGCATTTCATTTATCTATTTGCAACTCATACACAAAATAAAAAAGATATTAATTAGGCTCTGAAATTCAGCATAGCTGTAAGCAATATCACCCAGAGGTGGGATTCAACCAGATTCGCTAGAACGGGTTATTAACTTTCTAAGTGGTTTGGAGAACTGCTGGTTCAGCTGGTCAGTAGGGCAGAGAACTGGTTGTTAAATTATTTGAATCCCACCACTGACAACACCCCTTTTGTCTTTGCACAATCTTAGCATTTGGATCTTCTGAGATCCTTACTACAATCTGATTTAGGACCAGCCAGCTCAAAAATCAGAAATTGGAGAAGAACATCAGTATTGCGCAAATGCTGATGGAAAGCAATTCAGTTGTATGTTTAAAATATTCTAATATCAACATAGTGTGAATTGGAACATTTTTCTGGGAGGAATTGGCATATATTGATATTAGAAGAGCTCCAAATAGGATGCTAATTCTACTTTTATGTGGTTTGCTCATATTCTTTTGCCTATTAAGCATGGTATGAAAGTTCTCTGATTTATGTGGACCAAAGATGCAGGGTGAGTTTCCTCTGTCATGTTTGTCCATAAATCTGTTGGCCTAGATTCTAAATGAGGAATAATTTGAGGCCCATTTAGACATTACAGATTCTTTAGAAGCATAGTTCCTAACCTTAATAAGATCGCTCAACTTTATAGCTGTGATCAGTTTTCTAATATCTAGTAGACCTGAAGCAACCTCAACCAGCACAACATCCTATGAACAAGGCTTCCTCAGTTTCCTAGTTAGCACAGTTGTGTCAATCAAAGGCCTAACATTTCTTTCACCATCCAACTTTCTCCTTGTGTGATTGAGGTCCGAATCCTGGCATTATTTTTAAATATGCTAAACAGTCCTCCGTTGCTGCCCTCAATCAAGGTACATGTTTAGAGCTTTGTTGCAAAATGAAAACAAAAACCTAAAACCTAATTCACCTTTCCAATTGGTTCGTCAAATGTGTTGGACTGCAAATGTCAGCTTCATTTAACACTGTTTAGTCCAGCATCACCAGGTTGGACTGGTGATATCTTAAGTGATTGGTATGATATTCACCTGATGTAGATGTTATTTAGGATGCCCAAGAAGTTATAGGAAATCTAAGCACCTCCAGAATTAGTCTCTACCCAAATGGTAGTTCTTTTCTTTTTGTTGTTGTTGTTCCACATGACAGGATGTGCGGGTGTAGCGTTATTGTTTTTAACTTTTAGTTTTCATGAATTGTGTATATATGAACGTGCTGTTCCTGATCTGTCTTGGTGTATCTTCTTAGAGCTATCCAATGGAATTATGTCTCATACGCAAGAGCAGAGTTCATTCTCGCACTTGTTGCATGAGAGCTCTCCCCTAGAATTCCCTGATGCTACCCGTTTTCTGCAAATAAAGTTAGATGCTCTGTATATAAGGTCTTGAGAGCCATACTGAGTAAATACATTTGTTTATTAATGTCACAGGATAGGACTAGCTGCTGTATTTTAATGATTTTTTAGGTGATAAATTACAAGATGTAGCTATAGTGTCTGTACAAATACAATTATTGTGATAAACTAGAAATTTTAATTAGATTTACAAAAGGAACACTCCCCTTGCAGAAATGTCTTGAACAAATAATACATTCCATGTTAACTACCAAAAAAATAACCCTATCTAGAGTAGAGATAGTAGAAAATACAAATTCAACGACTTTGAAATAAAAAAAGGCTTTGTGATGATAACAAGTGCTTAATTTTGAAGGTGAGATTTTCCACTAGACCTTGAGTGAGCTTGGTAGCTCACCATACTTTTTGCTTCCGTCCAACTTGCAAAAGAAGAAATACTTTCAAGTTTCCTAAATGTATAAACACTGTCATCAAGCAAAAGGAAGCATTAGTTTCAGAATTATGTTTAGTTACAAGAAAGCCTTTGAATTCCCGAAGATTTTTGTACATATTCTTGGAATATTAAAAATGTCAACGTTTTGACATTTTCTAGAGCTGGGTGGACATGTGCCCAGCTCTAGAAAAGTAGACAAAAGTTGGGGTGTGTTGGGGAACATCCTGTGAAAAGAAATGGCAGAAAGCATCTTAACAATTTGCTTTTATAAGAGGATGTTTAATAATTGACTATCTTCCAAAAACACTCATAAATCCCAAAGAACTGGGAAAAAGGAGAGAATAGTTTCAGGAAGAATCCAGTGAAAGTTAACTTCCTCCAAATTTTGCTGAAACGAATGGAATTTCGTATTTGTTGTCCTCTATTCATCCATGTGCAACTTCATCCATGTTTGTTTGGAAATAAACTCCAGTGGCTTGATTGCTCCTTACTCAAAAAGGAGATAAGATTGCATGAAATCTCATCACGAAGAGCCTGTTTTCAAAAATTCCCAGGTTCAAAACACATTTGGATGCTTGGAGCTATTTTCCATTCCAGCTCTATTCTGATTGATTGATTGATTGTCTATTGCCCCCACTTCTCAATTTTCCCTGCTATAAAAATAGACGTTTTTGTGAATTTATTAACTTTCCAAGTACAGGATGCTTTTGATCAATCTCATACACTTTTTTGAGGTCCAAACCATCATATTATCCTTTTTTCTTTCCATGAGACTCAAGCACATAAAAAGAGCTCCCATTGTATGTGGGGTGGCTGCTTAGAAAAGATTGCCCTCTCACTAAAAATGCTGCCTGGGAGACTGTGAGTTTTGTCACAATAACTCAGTGGAGCCTACCTCATGGGTTGTTGTAAGATTAAAATGAGAACGCATACATGAATCCTAAATGAGATGGTAACCTTTGGAGGAAAGTCAGATAAAATGTAATAATAACATCACTGCAACTTGGTTTTGTGTTTCAATATGTGGGCCAAAGCTGCTAATAGATCAATTTAAAGTGCCATTTTACTAACAGGGTGGTTTTTCCAAAGTTATCTTTATAGTTGAAAAAAAATATGTAATGCTTTCTTAGAATTTCCATATCAGCACAGCATTCCTCTTCCATATATGAAACAAACTTGCGGAGTTTCACAGAAACCCAATCATACATGGCATTTCCTGTGCCCATGGCATACAGAGATATGCCTCTGCCCCCTTCCATTCTTGTACGCTGGCTATAACCCCAGATTCATGCAAGATAATTTCTTGCTAACTTCCATTGGAAGTTTTGTGAACTGCCTTACATGAGGCCTGAGGACCAATAAGGCTGTTCATTTTTTATTCTAAAATCTCAGTTCAATACAAAGTCCATGCTTGCTACTTAATTACCCAGATTCTCATAGAACTTTTGAACTGTTTTCTTAAACTCCTAATCATTGTTGTCAGAGTAATGATGAAAGGTTCTTTTGGGAACCTTTAATACTACCTAATACTTAGCAAATATGTTGTCTATTAAAGAGCTCTGGATGATGATAATGATGATAATGTTTTTACCTTACTCTTTGCTTATACAAGCACTTTTGTTGTTTTAGGAGTGACCAGTTCACCCAATCCACCAGTTAAAGACAATATAGACTCAACAAAGAAAACAAGAATTATGGCAGAGGTTTCTTACACTGTTAACTTGACCATGGAGAGTATTGGATAATTCCATGGAAAACCTTGAAAATGTTGGTTTTGTCCTTTCAGAATTTGAGTTCTATGTCCAAAGCTCATGCAATAGCCCAACATTTTGTAATGAAGCTTCTTCCCAATTGTACATCCATATTTCCAACACAGGAGAGAATGGCGCTGCACTAGGAATTCAAAGAGAAGACAGTGTATATAGTGAGCATGGATGAATGGCAATATGGTACGAATGGATGTACATTTGTAAGATTTGTACAAACAAAAAGAACAATTTCCAAGTGTGAATTTGCTGCTAAATTCTGTAAATTGCACTTCAGTGATACCTGATAAGTGAATGTTTCTGTTATAAGTGAATAAAATACCTAGAAAAAGAAAAAAAGATTTCCTGGCTTTGCTTTCCTCTTTGCAAAAGGGTTTTTTTTTTTTAATATATCGAAATTGCATATAAATATAACTTTGAAATAGAAAATTTCTGCAGATCAGATAGTTTTCTCTGAATTTCACCAGTGGGGGAATTTTAGGAATGAGAATAGGACTGCTGTGAAAAAGGTCTTATGATGTCCTCGCTGTGGTGCAGACAAGTGGAGAAATTATGATTCAATGGTCTCATCCATACATCCGCATACCAACACCAAGATTTTTCCTTCTTTGTTTATTTGTTTGATGGACTTTAGGCTCTTCCAGTGACTAATGACTGAGTGCCATCCATTGCAAAATATTGAAATAGGTCAGAATATAACATAGACCATAAGAATGGCTTATGCATCGTTTTTTCAGAACCGTAGCCTCATAATGTCACGATACCAGCCTATCACCAAGACAAGCTGAAGCCAAATCAAAGCGATCCAGTAGGAAAAGGGTCTCTTCCATGAGAAAATGAAAAACAATCTCCTCTGCAAAGATTCTAATTTGCAAGTAGGAGGGACCTAAAGGATGTCAGCAACCAATGTGTCTACTTAGCTTGCTGAAGGACCACCCCTCTTTTCTGGCCCCTGGTACTTTGTGCTTCTATGAACATTTCTCCTTTACCTGTCGAAGAGAACAGAACTAGCTCAGCAACCAAAGTGTCCTTGTGGGTTTTTGTCCTCTCCAGCACATAACAAGTAGGAATAAGAGGAGCAAGCAAAGAGAAGGTCCAGGCAGATACATGCATCATCTCTTGGGTTCCCAATGCCTGGTGGTATGGTTGTCCATTGAATTTTAATAGTTCTACTTTGGTGGGAAAAGAAGCCTACAAAGAAAAGAAGGGTTGAGAGATTCCTGACCATTAAAAAAAATTCCTTCCAAACTGGCATTCCACACTATTTTCAATGCATCCTCTATTAAAGAGATTGTGTTTGTTCTCCTGCCTCATCAAGTAATTTAAAAAGACATTAGTTTTGAATCCCAGACCAAGTTAGTGGAAGTTTGCTTCCCTTTATATAAATAATAGTGTAGTTCAGCTGAGTTTCCTTTATTAGTACAATTTTATCCTAAGCAGCACATACACCTGGAGTAAGTAGCCAGAAGTAAAATCCAATTGTACAACAGCAGTAAACTCTATCCAAGGAAACTTTCAACTTTCCCCTTAAAGAGCTTGGTAAAAAAAATTGCTTCAAACTAAAATCAAACAAAACAATCATTCTTGGCCAGGAAGGGCGAGAAAAGGGAGCAAGAGAGACAGAGAAATGAGTTTGCTCCATGTTTATCACCTTCTAACATTCACATGGGCAAAAAGAAAAATTGAACTAATTTTAGTCATTGTCATAAAAATGGATGATGATTGATGGTTTCAGACAGTACATGAATGCACTTTTTTCATTCTCCCGTTCCTTTTCAAAGAAATTGCTTCCTCACCAAGAAATGACTCACACTGCCTAGCATGAGCTGAGTACCTCTTCTAAGGATACTATTTGGTTTATGGCTTATTTTGGTCTCCAGGTCTCCAACTTAGTTCTGGTGTGCTCTAATTTCTGCCTTAGCACCCAGCCCAAGTGCCACATCCCACCTGGTTTTCCTTTAAACAAGTTTAACTTAAACAGATAATCGAAAGAAAAACAACATGTTACATATCTACAAAGCAAAATAGCCATTTTAAAACCACTGCTCCTTCAAGGATGGCCATCTTAGGACCATCTTAAAAGCAGGATTAGAAAATACAAATGACAGAAGAAATACGTCCCAGTCTTTTGTTCAGTAATAGCCTTACCTGCACACACAAAAGATAAAAGTAAAATGGGGTAATAGAGAGTGATAGGAAGAATGGATAAAGAGTTTCTGATTGATGTGAAAAAGAAATATCCTTGCTTGGCAGTGGTGGAACCAGTGAACTAACAGTAGTGAGCTTCTGTTCATTAAATTTGGGGTGCCTCCATTCAGATTCCTGCATTAAGCCAGGAGAGGACAGTCGGTGACTTAATTAGCCCCCTTTGAATCTATGAATCTGCAAAAAAAGATGCTTGAGGACTGGTCTTGTCCCTGGCAGCTGCCCTTTTGTGAGAATGCTCCTAGCAGTTTTTGAAAACCTCAAGAATACTCACCACCCAAAAGAATAAGTACCCTGGGTTGAGTGCTTGTATCTTCAGAACAAGCCAGAAACAGGAACCATTTTTTTTTTCATAATTTGGAGCGATTCACTAGGGATGACCATAATTCATTAGTTAGCAATAAGTTCTAGAAGGTGAATAGCAAAGAGCTTGAAAATAGGTGGTCCATTGGAATAGCACTTTACAAATGCCAATTTCTAATCCCCACCAAAAAGTGAGAAATTCTCATTTTATTATGTTCTACTGGCTGAAGAAAGAGATTCTCCATCTTACATTCTGAAGCAAGCAGATTTCTGCACCAGTGGTTTTGTAGTTGTTGTAATAACTAGAGTTATGTTATAAACCACACTGCCTGTGAGATTCCTAGTTTCATGGTGGTGGACTTGAAGCCTGACATAGCACCTGCTCATAGAAAAAGTCAATGCACATGATTATAGTATCAGATATACTGTACATATACGTGTGCCATATGAATGTAGCCATCATTGGGGGGGGGGTGGTAAAGCAGTGGATTTAACCTTCAGGTTAGTCTCTCCTTCTCATCTACATCCTGTTTGAAAATATAAGTAGACTTTAGGTACCAAAGCAAACTTTGTTTCTCCTACAGAAAAATATAAACAAAGGGATTAAGATAGAAGCGTCAAATTGGGGAGCATCACATGTATACCACGGCCACCCCAGCACCACAAATGGGGAAAACATCACAAAATGTCAAATGACAGCAACATGACACAGCGAGTTTGACACCTATGGATTAAGAGAAGAGGCTATTTTTTTTCTATTCATGACTCTGTAATCACTTTTAATTGGGATGGAGTTGGGGCAACTGTATGGAGCTAGCATTTACTGACTGGATGCCCTTCCTGATGCCTACCCAGAGTTTATGGCAGATATTTTCTCTTTGCATCCTGATAGAGAAATATCTGTCGGTGCCTAGGAGGCAAGTGTCTTCACCTCTAGGCTACCACGCTGCTCTAAGAGCAAAGCTATCTTCTAGGCTAAATGAAAGGTGACAATCTGTTCTGAGGGGTCCTTGATGCTCTCTGAGTTTGATTGAAATGTTTCATTACCCAACTAAGTAACATCTTCTGTACTAGAAGGGAGTGGGAGTTGCAATTTGATCGTAAAATAGTCCCTTATTCTCTTCAGAAGGCAAAAGGCATGCTTTGTGTTGGCTAAACAATAGCCAAGCAGCCTATTGAAACACCTTCCTCTGTAACTTAAGACACTGCTTTAAGATTGCTTAGCAATTACATTGCTACATGATGGCTCAGCAGTTAAAGTCACTAAGCCTGTCAGCTGGAAAGCCGACTGCCTGGAAAGCCAACTGCCTGGAAAGCCGACTGCCTGGAAAACCGACAGCCTGGGTTCAGAACTCTAGCACTGAGTGATGGGGTGAGCTCCCTTTACTTGCCCCAGCTCCTGTCCATCTAGTAGTTCGAAAGTATGCAAATGTGAATAGATAAATAGGTACCACTTTGGTCAGAAGGTAACAACTTTTCATGAAACGCAGCATAAAGTCATGCTAGCCACATGAACAATACTGGTTGCCTCTGCTAGGAAACAGAGATGGGCACCACGACCTAGATTCAGACAGGATTAAAAATGGCAATTACAAAGTTTAGCTGGCAATTACAAAGCTGGTTGCATGTGCAAGAAATATTTTGCTCAGTTCTAGACTTTTAGATTATTAATTCTAAACATCAACTGATTCAGCATTACTGCTGGAATAATATTATCCCTGTAAAATGCAGCAGGATTAAATAATCATGCATTGTAATTATGTGCAAGACCTATGAGTTTGTGACACCTAGGTCAAATCTGGTAGACCAATCAACTCGGGAGGTTATTGCTGTCTCAATAGACTACTTGGACTGTTTGTTTTGGAGAGTTCCAGTTGAAAGGCTACAGGCAAACAAATGTTCTCCTCATCCCAAAACATGGATCACTTGAGAATATGCTTACAAAAATTCCAAGATAACATTACTGTGAGCAGTCAGTTCCTGAGCCTTTAATAAATGACAGTAAAATAATGAAAAATCCACAATTTAAAATCAGGTAAATAAATATTTTTATAGGCAGAGTAACTAACTTATTAAACACTGTTGCAGGTGTGGTATAATATCTCTTCAGGAAGATTTTGTGCAAGTTTCCCTTTATATTTTTATAAGAAAGATGATAAAATGCATATCTGTAAAGTTGACTTCTCCCTGTTGATGTACCATACTTAAAGAATTGCTCTTTTTTATTTGGAAAAAGGCAATTTTAACCTCCTTCACTTAGGCAGTCTAGATTGTTTTCACAGGTCAAGGTTGTATCTTCTCATGCTGCCCTTCTGTCCTTGTCATACAAATCAAGTCACAAGTATCTCTTTCAGTTTGGCATCTATATATATAAAAACAAAATACCATTCACACAGCATCACGAAATCTCCAAAACCGTAAAGCCTACAAACTTGAAATTCAGCACTTATGTTCCCCTTGGCTTCTAGGTGCTCATTAAGAAAGGATTTTTTGAAATGACCATCAGATCATTAGTAATTAATAATTAGTAATTAACACATTCTGATGCTAAGGAGTTAGACATTCTACTCCCCCTCCTCATCTGAAAAGAATTGTGTTCAAACTGCCAGTTGCCTCACATTCCATTACCTCAGTTCAAATTGGCATCTGTTCCACTCCTTCACTCAGGAGCAGGCTGGGGCTTCTTACAATACTAAACATCGCTACCTCACAAAATGTCTACTGCTTCCAGATTCAAGGCAGCAGGAGAGATATTCCTTTATGACTTCTGCATAGCCCGAAGTTTACCTTATAGTTGAATTTTTGGTAGTTGCCTTGATGTTAGTGATGGAGAGGAAGAAGTGAAGGATGCCACAACTGTATGTAAATTGTCAACCAGAAAAGAGTGGTAGACTTGGAGTGAAAACTGGACCATTCATGCTGATCTAGTGCTTCCAGACCTTTGACCACTCTGAGGGTAATCTCAGCAGGTAACTGATACAATAATCTTTGACTTTCAACCATTCATTTAGTGACCATTCAAAATTACAAAGCACTGAAAAGGGAACTTACTACTGGACCTCACACTTATGACCATTGTAGCATCCCCACAATCATGGGATCAAAATTTGGGCAACCGGCATGTATTTATGATGGTTTTACAGCATCCTGGGATTATGTGAGAACCATTTGCAACCTTCCCAGTCAACTTCCACCAAGCATAGTCATAGTCAATGTGGGGGGGGGGGGACTGGATTCACTTAAGGATTGCATGAGTCAGAAGAATATAGTTGAAGTTCTTCTAATCCAACCTCTGATCAAGCAGGAGACCCTGTACCATTTCAGACAAATGACTATCCAAAAAAGCCTCCAGTGATGAAGCACCCACAACTTCTGAAGGCAAGCTGTTCCACGTAACAACTGCAGTGGATCAGATAACAATTGTGGCCAATAAAGGTCATAAAATCAGCTGCAACTCACTTATCAACCACCATGCTTAGCAATGAATTTCTGATCCTAATGGTAGTCATAAGTCAAGGACCATCTGTGTTCTCTGATTCTTCTGAGGGTTTCTCCAGTTCTGAGCAGATCATGCTAGCTTAGATACACACACAACATCTGGCTTAGAAAGATCTTTTAATGCCTTGGGAGGGACAGAAATGCTTAAAAACCACACAGAGAAGGAAAAAGGCCTTATGATCCACCCTCCAAGAAAGCATTCTTAGTCCTTTCCTACAAACAGACTTTCATCTAGGACACTCCTAGTTCCCTCAGGCATGAAGTTAAGCCACCCAACCCAAGTGGCCTCTTTAAATTAAATTTCCTTCTCTGCCCATCACCAAGATACTACTGCCTTCTGTTTGTTGGAGGGCCAAAACATACAATTTCTCCTTAGCATGGCTGCACAGCAACTGCAGTTCCTTATTTTGTTTGGGGTTTTTTTTGGGGGGGGGGGTGTCCTCTCTCTCTCTCTCTCCTTCCTTTCCTTTTCTTTTAAAGGAAAACAGCCAAACAAGACATTTGGACAGAACATACGGATGACTTCTGTGTTTCTAATTCTCATTTCTTGAAAGATAAACACCAGATTTCTATCTGAACAGCCTTTTTTAGAGGCAGGCAGGCAGGCAACCATACCTGCTGGCTTGCATTGGTGCGTGTGTATTGCCACATTAATTGTGATGCAGAGAGCACATTCTGGTGCCTTTTCCGTCACAGCACTTGCCTTCTGGAAAAAACCTCTCTCTGGAAATGTCTTGGCCCCCTGCCCTGACCTTAGACAAAAAAGTTGTTTAAAACTTGGGTCTTATTCTAGGAATCAGTTAATAGGCCACCCGCACCCCCCACCTTTCAAGGGAATTCAGATCCATCAAATTGCTTTCTTCCTCCCCAAGAGATGCTTTCTAAATTAAAAAAAAAGAAAGAAGATGGAAGGTATAGTTAATGGTTGACACAAATGAAAAATTCATGGGACAAGGGGAGATTTAGGGGTGCCAAGAGTCTATTAAGCTGGTTCTGAGGAATTAAGTCACAAACAAAATAGATCTGACAACTCATGAACTCAGTAGTTTGCTTTCTGGGATCTACTATTCTTATCCAATCCAGGGATTCGTACACTTTTTCTGCTATAGAACAAAATTCTTACCTCCACAACAAACGGTAACACTCTAGTGACAGAAATATGGCTGCATTCTATTGAACCTTTTTTTGGCTAAGCCCAGTGTTTCTTGGCAATTTTGGACTTCAACTCCCAGAATTCCTTAGTTTTAAGCATGTGGGTCTCAGTTCCCAGAATACCCTAGTCAATAAGATGCAATGATTAAGAAACATGGCATTAATTTCTCATGAAAGCTCACAAAGTTCTACAGAACTTTAAAGTTCCTCCAAGTTTATTCCTATTTCATAACACAAGGACAAGCTTAAGACCACCAGTAGTCCACCGCTACCCCACTTGGGACCTCCCCAAGGTCCTGGAGGCACTCACCAGAACACCATTCAAACCAAGAACCTCAAGACTGATTTCCCCTCCCATTTTACAGAGACATGGCTTTGGTATGTCCCATAGGTATATGGAGCATCTCTCCACACTGAAAGGAGAAGGGGCGTTGGTCTTACCTGATACGCTCCTTCTCTTCAGGTGGAGAGATGATCCATTCCCACCCTGATGTCAGGAGGGCTCCAGGTCGAGTTTCTGTAGTTTCTCCAGGGACGATGAGAGGTCATACATTTCAGAACAATATCGCAGAACTTCGTAGAACTGGGAGAAAGGGGGCTGTACCAGGCCCTTTTATATTCTGCCTCTCTGTCATTGGCCTCTACAACAATTGGCCTCTATCAGCCTTACTAGGCTGACCAAATGAGGAACTCAACTGTAATAAGGCTAAAGCAATTTTATTGAGATTGGCTATAACAACAGATTCTTGCAAGCATTCCAACTCCTCATTTCCATTCAGCACTCAGAGACACAGTCCATCCAACTAAGAATTTTATTGAAGAAGTCATACTGGCACATCTGGGAAAACTCGTGTCTGAACTTCTGGATTTTCCCATCACCCAAGTAAATTCTACAATCCACCCCCTTCACCCGTCACACCATCACGTTGCCCAATCCAGCAAGGTTGAAAGAGAAAGTACTTCTTCAGACAACCCTCCCTAGATGTCAGTTGACCTAGCCTTGACATCCTCAAAGAATTTTATTTAGACTACCAACTATTCTCTTATCATCCCAATTTCCCAGGTTCCAACAATGGCAGCATAGAAGCCTCTGCTGGCAATATGACTTCCAATGCTGACACAGTGTTTCTGAATATTATTTCATTACTCTGGACTTAAGAAAAATCAGCCCCTTGCCAAGATAACAATTCTGTCTTAAATCCAGCAAGATCATTTTTCTTACTTTCTATAGCCTCACAGAGTATAGATAATCCTCAACTTACAACCAGAATTGAGGCCAAACTTTCTGTTACTAAGACATTTAATAAATAAACTTTGCCCCATTTTACAACTTTTCTTTCCAGTGTTGTTAAGTGAATCACTGCAGTTGTTAAATTAGTAATGTGACTGTCATGTGACTCTGGCTTCCCCATTGACTTCGCTTATCAGAAGATGTTGATCACATGATGTTGGGACACTGCAACATGCATGTGAATTTTGACCATGTGAGCATGAGGATGCTGCAATGGTTGTAAGTGTGAGAAATGGTCACAAGTCACTTTTTCCAGTGCTGTTGCAAGTTCAAACTATCACTAAAGAATTGTTGTAATTAGACTCTTGTATAGCAATGATGTGATGTGAGCAACATCATGGAAGGAAGAACAATAGAAATTATTTGACATTTTCATTATTTATTAAAGTCAAAGTCAATATTGCATTAGTCTTGGAACAAGTCTAATTGAGCTTGGAACAAGTTCATTATAAAGTTTTTTTTAAAAAATAGTAATAATACAATAAAACCCTCCAAAATTTAAACCTCTAAGAAATATCATTGTACTGCCATTTTTCAGATCTTTGATTAGTGTATCCAGGTCCATATGTCTGAAAAGCATAGATTGATTATTGTTAGTGCATGTGTAGGGTAGTCCATGTTACATAGGGAAATCATTTTAGAGTTTGTTGCAGCACATCAGTAAGGACAGAAGTAATTGATTCAGCAGGCTTCATTAAAGTATACGAGACTTCTTTTTATAATATAAAACATAATACATGTATACAATACCCATGCAGGTTTTTCCAACAGGGTAGAAAGAAGTAGCAAATACAAAATGGAAGCAAGAAACACAAGCAGAATAATGGAGGCAGGACGATGGAGGAAAGTAACACAGGCAATCTCTTATATACAGAATCAGTTAAGCTAAGCTTAAGCCATGCCCAGGCTACTGACTGTCTCTTTTGGCTCACATAGCAACTATTACATTTCAGTTACCAAACAGTCCCCATTGGCTGACCTTGTTGTCATGTCCACTCCATTGGCTGACTTTGTTGCCATGTCTCTTCCAAGTCATGAATTATCATACTCTGACATCATCTACCCCATCATCAATTTGTACTTCTGACCCATCTAACTAGGATTGTCCATAGTAAATGGTCAAAAAAACAAGATATGATGTGATTGATTGTGTTCATTATATATGTAGTCTTTAAACACATTCCTATATCATCGCAACCCAAAAAGGCTACTTACAAAAAAGTGATGTAAGCTAAAACATTCTGGATAGTGAATAAACTTAGGAAAAATGAAAACTATGCAGTATACAACATAAAATATATAAGAATAAATATAATGACATTCACCTCATATACTCGGAATAGCATAAAACAGGCACACCATTGCTTGTCTTGTTGTTATTGACTGTGTGGATATTTCTACATCTAACGTTTGGTGTGTGTGTGAGAGAGAGAGAGAGTGAGTGAGTGAGTGAGTAATAGTCTAAATGGCTGCCTTAACTACACCATAAATGACTGGTCCATAATTACATAGGTCACAAACCAAGGCTAATACCAAGCATGTTCCATATTGTGGAAACGTGGTTGCCAGGACTTAACCAATGGGTTAAGCAGGAGAAGTGCACCAGCCCAAGCCATTACTACTTCTTGAATGGCCGCGGCACATCCATTAGAAGTTTCCACCACCCGAACAAATGGCAGATGTTTCCCCCACATCAGGAGCACAAAAAGCCATCTTCTTTAAAAGGTAAGGTTGCTTTGCTACATTTATTAGCACCTGTGAAGCTGCCAATAAAAGCTTGCGGTCCATCAATGTGCAAAACTTGTCGGCCGGAGGCTCTGTGAGATAACTAATGCAGCTTCAGAGAATGGGGATTAAGAATTGCTGACTTCCCTGGGCTGAAATGGTTCTGCATGAATAACCTATTTGTGCCGGCTTCCAGGTAATTAAATCCCTCATTCAGGGCCGCGGATGTTTCTTTTTATCAACTCCCTGAATCCAACCGTTTCCATTTGGCTCTTTCAAAGTTTGTGCCCTCCCCCAGTGCCACCCCCTAAAAGCATACATTATTTCATCACTTGCGCTGGTGAACTGTCAACCTGCAAGCACGTTTAGTGAACTCCAGAGTAGAAAAGGAGCTGTTGCTAAAATTACATTAAGGTACCAAGCTCTGGAGTCACATTTCGGAAGTGGAATTCTGAAACTGGGAGATGGCAGTTTTAAACCAGGTATCCTCCTTCAAGGGAATTCAAGTTCGCCAAAGTACACTCTTTCCCCTTCAGATTCAGATACTTAACCAAGATTCAAGTACAATCCTAATAAAATTGGAAGTCACCTAGGGCAGTGGTGGAGAACCTTTCACTTACCGAGTGCCGAAAAGTATGCACTATGCACTTGCCATCTGCACTTGCGTGCGGTTCCACGTGCGCTGCATGTGCAACCGCACCATCTGCGCATGCATGCAGCTTTTGTACATGCAGTGTATGCATGCTGCATGCAGGCACTCAAGCACACATGAGCAATCGCATGTGTATGCGCAGGACAGCTCCAAAGACCAGCTGGATTTCCTGCTGCACATGCACAGTGGAGGCCCGAAGACCAACTGTATCCTACTGCGATGGCTGGGGGGGTTAGGAGTGGGAGGCACCGTGTTGCGGTGGTTCTCCTCCTTCCTCTCTGGCCGTTCGCAGTTTGTGCTGG
>JAEANM010003212.1:0-22819 GCA_017656035.1 Myanophis thanlyinensis
CACACACACACACACACACATACCTTAATGGAACTTAGATGCAACAATCTGTCTGTATCTAGTCACCATTTCCCATATGCCTCATGCATGATAACTGCACATGACTAATGATTCATCCAAATTTCATGTACAAATATAGATGTGCTTGTTTGATGGGCATCTTTTCACCTTATTAGTGTAGTAAATTAAAGGTTTACTCTGTTCATAAGCATTTAATGACTGCAGTTCTATATGGCTTGGGGCTGAAACACATTCAAGATTGTCTACTTCAAACAGTATTAGCCTAATAAAGAATGTACTTTTCCATTATCATGAAATCAGAACAACCCATCTCTGTTATGGAACCCATGATGGGACATAAGAGGTTAGACTTGCACTGACTCTAGTGGTCTTCTGGAAGGAAGTTAAAAAGGAGCTCTTGTGAATGGTTTTTTTAAGTAGTTAGGATAGAGCTTCAGGGATTACTTACATATCATTCTGATAGCAAATTAATGACACATTTTAATGGTTGCATTTATTACAATATGATTAGGACCATGGAATTTTATTCTTTGTGGTCATCAAGAGTCACACATGGTAACTTCCTTAAAAATAAAAATCCAATAAGTAAATAAATTAGTGTGCAATAGGCTTACACACTTAGTCTTAAAAATATACCACAGGGTATTAAATCATAGGCAGATAATTGAATTTATTTAAATGTAAATAAAGAACTCAGCATACAAGCAATAATTTTTTGTTAATAGTAAATCTAACTGAAATCAATTGGAAGTTTTAGAAGGTGGGAGCTGAAGGCAAGGTATAAACCAGCATTGTTAAAAATGTGGAGTTCCTGCTTTGTCCATGGCTATGAAATGATGCTTTGGATTTAAACTGAACTACGATACTTAAGTTGCATAGGTAAAGCCTTTAGCTAAACAATAAGCAAGAATGGAAAAAATCCAGATATTTAGATATTTCTGATCTCTCAGAGGCAGCAGGTAGGGTTTTCCCAAAAAAGCGCTTAAATAGCTATTATGACTCAAATAATAACATGAAAATTATACAATGTAAGTTCACTTTTAGTTTTATATGCTATTCAAATTCCTAGTAGCATTTCTATGATTAATTCTATGAAAATTTACTTCAGAAAAAGTGATAAATGTATTAAGAGATTAAACACATACTTTAATACACATACTGCCATAAGGACAGGCTGGTATGAACAGTGGTAAAACTGAGTTACCCTGGAATGTTTACTAGACTTTCCCCCTCTTTATTTCAGTTCAGAAAATATAACTTTTAACAATTCATTTAAAACCCAATAGGGAACACTTACTTTCTCTGGGCCTTTTCTTTCTTGGCTTTGGTCCGTTTCTTTCGGGCTTGCAATGCTAACACTGAAAAGAGATAGGGAAGCAGAAGAAAGCTGAATCAAAACCGGGAGAGAAAGTGTAGTTTTTAGCATCATCATTGGTGTACAAATCCTTAAGTAGAGACACCATTTATGTTTGATTTCAAATAAACATATATGCCCCCAGTCAGATTTTTTTTTTCTTCCTTCAGAACGTAACCTAAGAGGAAACGAAGTATCATACTCTCCACCTCATACACACAAAGGGGAGAGCTAAGCGGGCACTTAAAGTACATCACTGTCAACATACCTGAAAAATGCAACAGGCATCTATTAAGTATACTAAAAAGAACCCAGAAACCAGATAATTTAGATCAGAGCAGCGGGCTGAATTCAAATTCAAGACGCACCAAGAAGGGCAACCTCTTCCTGAGGCGAATTAAGCGGAGGGGGGGGGGAACCGCAGGGGGGAAAAAAAGCCCAACGCGCTCACCTTTCCGTTCCATGGCGGCCAGCGACGGCAGCCCCGCTGAGCTCTCGCGCGTGCGCTCTAAAGATGTTCTTTGCGCCTGCGCCGGGCGTGGGCGGGCCGGCCGGCGCGTGCGTACGGCCGGTATCTTCGCGCGCCGTTGTGCGCGCCACCAAATTTCTTCGCCGCCGCTGCTGTCACTTCCTTCCGAGCTGGGACTACTAAGGAAAGCCACGCCCCCCGGCTCTTCCAAGCGCGTACGGCACCGCCCCTTCCTCCTCTGCATGGGAGGGCGAAGCCGCGCGTCAGGCCCCTCGGACGCCTCCCCCTGTCCCATGTGCGGAGCGCACGCGCTTCCCCCTCCGCAGCCCGCTGTTTCCCCTTTCGGTTTTTGCCGGATTTGGCGGGGTCAGAGAGCGGGGCAAGGGTTAAAAACTTCGTCTGGCGTGTGGTAGTGTGGTGCCGTCGCTAGACAGAGAATTGTGACGTCTCCGCCGTCAATTCTGCTTGCGGGCGAAGTTTCAAGTCATAGGCACAGCCGACATGACATTCAAATGGGCAAGAACGCCTTTCGGGGTCCCAATCCGAGCGATTGTTCCGGCAACTGGTTTCTGATGGGTCGCAGCGTCTCAAACTGCTGCAGGATTGCAAGCCGTTTTGAGACGGCTGTTAGAGGCGTTCCTGATGTGTGTGGGGCTCGACTTTTAACGTGAGATTTAGGGCTATGTTACTTTCGCGTTTCTTGAAGAAGTATCTTTCCGCAGAGTGGCGTCTTGTATGACCTCTACGTTTTAAAATGATTTTTGGGTACTTTTAAAAAAATTATTGTAGCTCGCCCACGGTCACTTTGTATGAGATGGGTGGCTATGTACATTTAACCAATAAGTTGAAAGTAATATAATGTATAAAGCGTGATTCCCCTCACAGATCCTGTTCCTGGAAAAAAAAAAAAGGACATAAACGAGCATTGCCTGTCAGCAAGTTGCCCCTTTGCCAAGAGGAGATGGGCAAATGAGCAAAACGCCAGCTCGCTCCTGCATACGGGTGAATGAATATATGGCATTAACACTGGATCAGCACAAGGAAACGAAGCAGTGTGCGCGCTTTGAATTCTTGAGTAAGGCCGGGCAATACTGTTGTGGAGTAAAGCAAATTGGATTTCAAGTCAACGGAAATACAGCAGTTTCGCTAACTTAGGCTGGTTAAGCTGAGGAAGCTTCTTGAATGAGAAGCTAAACGTCTTCAAAGAAAACCAGAAAGTCCAGTTGCTTCTTGAAAAAGCACATTTGGGACAACCATGACCGGGATAGACATGTAGGCTGGTTAAGCCAGGGGTGGGCAATTATGGCTCCTCCATGCTGCTGGCTCAGGAATTCTGGGAATTGAAGTCCACGAGTCATGAAGGAGCCATAATAGCCCACCCCTGGTTTAAGCAAAAGCGAGGTGGGGAAAAAAAAGCACTTTTCTTTATAGGAATTCACGTTAATCGCTAAATCAAAGAGGCTGCCTTAGAAATGTCGCAATGAAGATTAGGGCGTTTCTTCGCCCAAAGCTCCGAGCTGCAGCCTTTCCCATAGCAACAGGGAGGAAAAGCAAGACGATAAAAGCGGGCTCGCGCTGTCAAACTAACAACCCCCTCACCCCACGCCCCAGTAAGGGAACTCCTACAATTGCCTTGAACTCCTCCTCTCTCCCTCCCTCCGTCTAGATCTCGCGAGACCATCCTAGCGGGCTGCGTTGGTAGGGGCCGCAAGACTCGGGTTCCATATTGGGGCATTGCCTGTAGGGATTCCGAGCCGCAGATCTCGCGATACCTCTGCGATCGATTGGTCGAGGAAGAGGTTCGGAGAAGTCAGACTGGCGCGACTTCGTCATTGCTTGGGTCCCCGCTCGACTCTTACGCCAGCTCGGGTCTCCTTAGAGACCTTGCCTGCTCCCTAGGTGGCCTTTCCCGTCAGAGGCTGGGCAGCCTGGAGAAGCGAGCGCTTGCGGCGTCCCTTCTCCCCGGCCACCGTTCCTGCAGCGGCTCTTCTCCTTTCCTCCCGAGGACGGGCTGCAGCAGTGCAAGGCGCTCCGGGCGAGCCGCGGCCAAAGCGACCGAAGTTGCAGCGAGGCGCGGGCGGCTTTCCCACCACCTCCTCCCTCCGCGCGGGAAACTCCCTTTCGCTGCAGGGGGAGGAGCCGAGGTCCCCAGTTCGAGGGTCTCTCCTCCCTCCCGGCCCCGCTGGGTGGGGCGGACTTGGGGGTCGAGATGACCCAGGAGCGGCCCAAGTTCTACCGGCAAGAGCTGAACAAGACGATCTGGGAAGTGCCCGAGCGTTACCAGAACCTCTCGCCGGTGGGTTCTGGAGCTTATGGCTCCGTCTGGTGAGTTGCAATCATTCCAGGGGAAAGGAGGAAACGTCGCCGTCTGCGCTGCATCCAAAGGGCGGAACGCGCATCTTTGCAGCGCCGCTCGGCATGCAATTGTCCGCATTCTCACCGGGGCCTGGCATCCCGGTGGAGATCCTATTCCTTGTCAGTTAAGTTTTTTTAAAAAAGCAAGCCACTCGGGATGGTTGATCTTAGCATGCTTTCACCCCCCCCAACCCCCAAAAGAAGGTTTGTTCAAGTTGCGCTATCAGAAGGAACTGGTTTGGGCTGTTCTGTTCTGCTCTGCTCTGTAAAGTCCGGGCGTGTAGATTTATGCTGTTTGTCCTATGCTTTTATTCTACAATCACATTGTCCTGTCAGTCTCGTTTACTCTTGTGGCCGCTTTCCACTTATTTTGTTCTGAGCAATCGTCTGGTAGGTGGTTACCCTTTTGGACTAGGACCCAGGGAAAGCGAGTGCAAACCGAACCCACCCGTGGAAGCTCGTTGGCAAAATTTTGGATTTTTTTTCCTTCCTCCAAATACTCTTTTGGCCCAATTTACCTCGCAGGGTTAATGGGGGTGTGTGTGAGGACAACAATGACAAATTGAGCGATGACATATTGAGCACTTCTACTCTGCCTTGAGCTGGAGGAAAGGCCAGATAAAAATTCAACCAAATATGCATGAAGTATCTTGCTTTTCTGGTGCCTAAATGATAGGCTTTGGGAGAGAGGAATTGCTTAATTATTCTTGTCCCAGTTTCAGTTTGGAATTGCTGGGCAGGTTGTCTCAGATCTGGCATTGAGGAAAAAGCAAGAGTGCTTTGAAGACTTCAGGATCTTTCCAGGCAAAAATTGTTTCTTGTTAGGGTGATGTTACTTTCTGTTGGGCCTACATCAATAAAGCAGCCCTGCGAGAGAGTTAGCCAGCCAAATCTATTAGTTTCCTCTCCTCTATCCTGAAAGAAGCTCCCGGATTGCGGGTATGCTAGGTCGACCAGGACTGACCTAAGGCTTGATGGATTTGAATTTCAACATTACCAAACTGAATTTTCTGAGAATATGAATAGCACTTTCTTAAATAAAGTTAACATACTTCAGGCTATTTTTGTAAATAGAAGAAGCTATGGGTGGTATAGGCTGAACATAAAGACATTGTAAAATAGTTGAAAAAGAGTAATGTAAATTAGAAGAGGAAGTTATAGTGTTTCTGCTAAAGACGTTTTGCACTGTATTTTCTGGTAACAAAAGTATTATACAATAGTTGGGCTTCATTGAAAAAGAAGGTTCAAGGAAACCAGATTCAATGACAAATCCTACAAATAACCCCTACATTATGTTAAGTTAGACAGTAAATAAAGAAGAGACAGCCTACCTTTTTGCTTTTGTGGAAATACATAGCTTTTGCTAACATTAGGTGTCTTAAAAATTGTTATAATGATTACTGCTTCTAGTCATAACGTTTTATTGCAATAGCTTATAGATTCTATAGATTCACTCTGCCAGGCCAACTTTTTTTAAATGAGTAGGAGGATACGTTCCAGATAAGACAGTATTTTTTTTTTTGCAAGAATGTTTGTGGAGCTTAAGTAAATAATGCTGCTAAGGGCTGGTATTGCTACAGCATGTCTGAGTATTCTTACATTTAGAATCTAAAAAAAACATTAAAAGTCAGTTACACTGGTGTAAAGCTTTCCTTTTTTCTGATTAAAAAAGAATCAAGGAAGTAAAGTACTCTTGACAAATATATTGCTTAATAAATGCAATAGGATTAGTCAATAGACATATCAGCGCTTTTAGTTCATGCTATATTAGTCTCTTATGGCTTCTCTAAATGCTGTACATTACTGAAATTCAGATAACATTGTGCCAGGAGTCAAACATTGAAATAGAATACCATTATTCAAAATGCATCATATATAGATAGTCCTCGACTTGCAACCAACCCAAAATTTATGTTGCTAAATGAGAGACAGCTAAGTGAATTTTGTCCCATTTTATGAGCTATTTTGCCACAGTTGTTAAGTGACACACTACAGTTGTTAAGCTAGTAACATTTGTTGAGTGACTCTGTCTTCCCCATTGACTCTGCTTGTCAGAAGGTCACAAAAGGTGATCACGTGACCCTGAACACTGCAACTGTCATAAATACGAATCAGTTCCCAAGGGTCTGAATTTTGATCACATGACTGGTGGTGCTGCAATGGTCTTAAGTGTGAAAAACAGTCAGAAATCACTTTTTTTTTAGTGCTGTTGTAAGTTTAAACAGTAGAACTGTTGTAAGTCGAGGACTACCTTTATTCTACAGAAAGGACATTGGAATAATATTAAGGTGCATTTCATTAAGTTTTTTAAAATAAGTGTATATGCAGAGCTCTACTTTACTTGGCTCTGTGAATATTTTTGTTCAATCCATTGTTTCAAATATTTCAAATAATGGGCACATATAAAGTTATTAGTTTCTTGATAAACATTTTTATATAACTATTTAAAATTCAGTTTGGACATGCTTTTTTGGCAACAAAATGTGTTTACTATTTTTAAAGAGTTGTTTATATAAGTTTTTAATAATTTGAGCCAGTCTAAAAGCATTATGTAGGTTATAGTCATGGAAAGATGTACAGTCTCAGCATACTTTTATATTTGTAAAATGTAGTTCAGTTTTTAAAGATTTAGCACCCAAATTTTCTTTCTAATGCTTATACCTCTAGAAAATTGATCAAGTTATGTTATACTTCAAATTTTAAGAATCTGAGATATCATTATATACCAAAATTTCATCATATGAGAAAAAAATATATATTTTAAATTCATATAGATGATTATTAAATTTCCTAATTTAGCATTATATTTTATGGCCTTGAGGCCTCAAAGATTTAAGTAAGACTTAGATTTTAGTTCCTACTTCTGTCTATTCAAAAATAAGACATTCAATGGGATTCAGTTTCAGATAAATGTGACTAGAATAGTGTGAATTTCTTGGGAAACCAATGTAGTTCTGTTGTACTGTGGCAGGCTCCAAAGCTTTAAATAGCTTTATTATCCTCTTTTCTTCCAAGCAGCTTAAAGGAGAGAAATAATTATGTCTAGATATTCATTTAATCTAAAGATTCTCATTGTTCTTTAACTATACATTTAAATCCTAGACTTATGACCAGAATTGAGATCAGAATTTCTGTTGTTAAGCAGGGCGGCTTTAAGGGAGTCATGGCCAATTTTCCGACCTTTTTGCCATGATTGTTAAGTGAATCATATGATTGTTAAATGAATCCGGCTTCCCCCATTGACTTTGCTTGACTGGCTGGGAAGGTCACAAATGATGATCACAAGACTTCAGAATCCTACAAACATGGTAGATACATGCAGTTGCAAAGAGCCCTAATTTTCATCACATGACCTTGGAGATGCTCTGACGGTCAGTCATATGTGAAAAACAGTTATAAGTCAGTTTTTTTAATGCTGCTGTAACCTCAGGCACAAAATGAATGATTGTAAGTTGAGAAGTACCTGTACTTTGTTCCATCTTGAGAACCATGTTATAGTTTATAGTTTTTCAGGATAACAACTATTTCAGCTAATGCTTCTAGCATTAGAAATTGTGGCGTGTGATGGGGTCTCAACTGAGTTAGAAAGAAAAAAGTCTCATTCTCTATACTGTATACCTCTAGGTATAAATTGTTCTACAAGTTTTTGATGTAAGCTGACCTGACAAGAATATTCATTTTAAAAGTTCATGATAAATCCAAAGTTGCTTTTTCAAGAAGCAAAAACTTTCTTGTTTTTCTTTGAAGACGTTTCACTTCTCATCCAAGAAGCTTTTTCAGCTCTGCCTGGATGGTGGGAAATCCAGTCAGATCAAAAGACGCTTCTTGAATGAAAATGAAAAGAATGAAAAGAAAAATAAAGTCCAATTGTCTCCTGAAAAAGCACCTATGGGACAACCATGCTCTGAATGACTGAGAATCTCTATAGACAGTTGCCAGGAAGTCATTTTTCAGCCCCATCATAACTTTGAAAGATTGCTAAATGAATTGTTGTAAGTTGAGAATTAGAAAGGAGTAGAAAGATTGACAGTGGTGTGTATTCAGACCTAGATATATACTTTGGAAAATGGATTGATGCTATTGTTACCATTCTCGGCTTTTAACTCTTGGGGGACAACTAAGTAGTTTGAGCAGATTCCAGTTGCGTTCAGTCTTCATGGACTGATGATCATATTTGGGATTTTAAAACCCCTTTTCCAGTGCCATGAAAGTTGCATGGACATATCCATTACCTTTATACCACAGCACCGAGAACCCAAGGATTCTTGAAGTTAGTAGTTTTGAAGCATATGGTGACAAGTGCTTCTAAGTCATCTAAAATATTTTGCAGTGTAATCAGTTCCTGATTATAGACTAAATTCTTCTTTGTTTTAGTTTGCCAGTATTGTACTTGAACAATACTATAAGAATGCTAAGCATTAAGAGGCATCTGGTGTACTATATTTCCTTTTGCCTGATGTAAAACAGTGGCTTTGCATATAATTTAGCATCAAGATTAAGGATTTAGCCAGTACATTCAGTACATAATTTGATCAGTTAAAAATAATTAAATGATATAGATAGGTTGAAGAATCCAGGCTAGTATCCAAGTAAGTAAGTAAGCATAAAAGGTATCTGTTCATCTAAGATTGTTGTAAGAACTTGAAACAATAATTAGAGGAAGAAATTATTGGATTCATTTGCAATAAATCCAATTTCATTGTACCCAGGTCATATAAATGCTGTCCATATACCTGCAAGTCACTTTGCAGTGAGATGGTGGCAAAAAAAAATAATAAATAAAAATACCTTGCATAGATATTCTAGCTATTGCACAAAAGACACCCACATCATATGTCTATATATGTATTGCACTTTGATGCCTACTAGACTGCCTGCTTACTGGAACTTTTGAAACATACCAGTGCAACCAATCTGAGAGAAATTTGACAATTTTCCACAAGTTAATCTTCCAAACTAGATCTGGTTTCTGGTGTTCTAAAAAACACTGAACCATGAAACACCATGTCTGCAAGATCAGAAATGTTTCTGTTTTCAGACAATTACCTTCTGGTAAACTATTCCAGGGATGGTCAGTTTGACAATGACCCAGAAGAATCATGGTAGGTTTTGCATTCCTGGTTGATAGAGCAAAATGCCAGGCATTCATAATTTTTTGTCTAACAGAATAAATGCATCCGGATTCATATTACACCTCAAAAACATTCTTAGAAAATTAGAATAAACACTACCCACCTGCTTATATAAAGCAAGAAGAAAAGATGTAGTGATGATATGGACCTTTCCTTGGGACTTGGCAAGCTTGGCATGATGAGGAATCAAGTCAATTAGTGGTGTGTGACATCAGTTCTTCCTGTGCCAATACAGACATTGCAGACATTTTGTAAGAACACCTACCAGCCTTAAATAATTGGTTATCCATTGTGGGAATGTCTCTTTATGTTTAGTTCAGTGTGGTTAATAACACATAAGCAATTATTTTCAAATTTAGCGTAGGCATGGCTGACTCTGGGGTAGAGTAAAAAAAGATTTTCCATTAAATTTCAAGCTAAAATGATAAGGGTACATCACATCATATGTTTCAGGATACATTTTAACAGAAAACAGACAGAAATTTGAGCTATTTATTGCTTACATTGGCTTGCTATAATAAAATGTACTGAAATTATTTTATTCTGACATGCTTTTTCTATTCAAATACAGTTCAGATTATTTCTTACTGAATTGTTGATGTAGTCAGATATATATACAGTATCTGTTTCATCTTCAGATCTGATGGGTGGCTCTTTGTACATTTTGCACTTGTTTGCTATATAATAATTACAAAAATTGGTCTGGATTTTTTTAATATGTGGAAATAAGTATAGAGTATATTTTTAGTGTTGTCTGTCAATCTGATTAGATCAGAAACCATGGTAATAAAATTACATTTTACTGCTTCCAAGTGTCTGAAAAAAACAATGTCTAGATATTTCTCACACTGAATTAAGATATTCAAGAGATTTGAGGAGTAGTTTGGACTATATTTCCACAACTGACTTGCTGTAAGGTGTACATCATGCTTCAAGATGGATATAGGGAGCTTTTGTTTAGGAAATGTCACAACATGTGAATTTTGAGGTTGAAACTTTCAAGGAGTTTACAGGAAGTCATTGTCATATCTCTGTGTTATTAGTCATGATTGCAAGATTTTTTATTCTTTATTTATAAAGCCAAAATAATACCCAAATTTATTTATTTAATATATATTAAAATGAATATCATATAGTAATTTCAAGTTTACTCTGAGAAAAATTTTCAACTTCTTTTGGAGCTCATAGTCTAAGTTACAAAAGTTTGTTACATTCTCTCAAGAGAATAAGCTAAATAATAATCTTTTTGATATTAAAATGCTAACATTGATTTCACCATTAATGCTTTTCTTAAAAAATGATTTTATAGCTCTGCCTTTGATGCTAAAACTGGCCTCCGTGTGGCAGTGAAGAAATTGTCCAGACCATTTCAGTCTATCATACATGCCAAAAGGACCTACCGTGAACTACGACTGCTTAAACATATGAAACATGAAAATGTGAGTTTGACACAATCATAATTGTATTTTGTTTCAGAGCAAAGTTGAGTATGAACTGTTTGTTAACCCTGGTTAACTTTATGAGTGTGCAGGTATTCAAACTCTGAGCAGGAAAGGGGTTGGTCATTTTCATGCACAGCTACTGTCTGAAAGATTTCTTTACAGGGCCATTCACAAGTACAGTGAATATGATCATGCCGAATCCGAAGCACCTTTCACACATTGGAACCGAACACTGCAATCCATGAGTATGCTGCATGGGACAGTTTACTTTCCAGCCATAATGAAATGAAAATGACGTCAGTCTTCAAGCAAAGAATGTCAGTGGATGGATATAGTAGTACAGTATTTGTTCTATTAACTAGGAGCATAGTCAAATTTGAGGAAATAATATAACTGTCAATTCTGCAATCTGCAACTTTGGGACCTGTTGTGAAATGCTTCATAGCTTCTCTGTATTTCTGGAACTCAATATTGCAAAAATATTTCTTCCTCTACTGCAGTTGTTGTCCAAGTTAAGCAACCCTGTCAGATGATTTCTTAGTTCTTATCTTGTTTGATTAGAATTTGGTCAATTTTTTAAAAAACCTCTAGGTGCATTTCATTTTATTGTTTGGAGGGGTTTATTTATTTTTTTATTTTTTGCAAATAGTATTTCATCTTTGGTTTTAATTCCTTTTTCATTTCTAGAGCCACTGCTATAAGATAAGCAGCTGCATAAATAAAATGATAATGCCTGTCATTTTATGCAACATTTTCAATATTTAATAAATAGATCTATCCTACACAAATTTAATTTGTGCAAAGTCTGCAGTGTTGAGGATTGAACTGATGGAGATTTTTGAAGTACAAATTTAATACAGCTAATCTGCTTTTAATCAAAATACTTCTTCAGACATTAGTAAATACTAAAAGTGTGGAAAAGTTGTTCTATGAAAGCAGTTCCTAATTTCTCTTTAAATGCTAGGAAGACGAATACAACAAAATTATGCAGATGAGTCTGTATGATCAGGTTGTCAACTCTTTGCGCATAACAGTTCAAACTATAGTGCCTGTTGCATTGTACCTTGTTTCTAAATAATATATTTTTTATATTGGCCATAGTGGCCCAGTGGTTAGTATGCAGTATTGCAGGCTGACTTTGTTCACTGCTAGGCTCAAGATTGATTCAGCCTTCCATCCTTCCAAGGCCAGATTGTTGGGGTCAGTATTCTGCCTGTAACCCTCTTAGAGAGTGCTGTAAAGTCTTAAGTGCTATTGCTATTAATCAAGAACTATCAGGTTTCATTCTTCTGCAGATAATGTCAGAGTACTGAATGTACTGGTAGTTTGTAACTGTAATTGTGCGTGAAGAAATTATTACTGAAATATGTTGATGGCAAAACATTAAGCTGAAAAGGCTATATTTGCCCATATGTTTATTTTTGATTGCTTATTAAGGACAGGCCTAGCTTGATTTCTATTGTTGACATTGAATATTTAGGAAGGTCTTTCAGTAAAATTCAATTACTTTTTGAATACTACTTCTGATGTCAGTGAAAAGTTTTCACATGTAAATTGGATTGGATTTTGGATGGATGGACACTGTGAACACTTCAAAAGAATCACTACAGAACACATGGGAGTGGAAATGCACTCTGTCATTGTAAGAGAAGCTTCCATAACTTGGCATATGTGGTCCTGAATAGAGATGCAGCTGCTTTAGGGGTAACAAGCTAGTGCTCTGTTCACACTTCTGCATATTCCAAAGCCCCTCTTCCAAATCAAAGAAGCATGACATAGCTCTAGCACTTACAGGTTTTTTTTAATGTTTGGCCCATAGTAATTAAAATTGCCATAAATTTAGAAAAGTATTTCAGAAAGCCAGTCACCTAATATAACTAGCTATCTCTTAGTATGTTTGCCCCAAAGTCATTCATTTGTTGTTTTGCATTGTATTGGCATGAGCACCCATAATGCAGTCATATGACCTCATCCATATGAGCAACCAGTTTTATGACATTTTAGGGGGTGTTAAGAAAACATATTGGTAATTAAGTGAATGCCATGGTCATTAACTGAAGCATTGGTTTGCTAAAAACTGAAAGTAGCTGCTGTTTTTTTTTAAAAAAAAAAACACTGTATAAAAATGCCACATACTCCATTCTCCAATTTTAATCTTTCAGTTTTATATTGTTGGCAAGATTGTGCCAGACTGATTTCTTGCCACTATCAGCATAATCAACTGTGATGCATTTCTCTGAATCATACTTAATAAAATATTTGTGGTTTTGATTCAATTTTTATTTTTAGTATTTTCAGTATATTTTGATAAATTTGTTTCCAGTACTTTTTTCTTTTTGTACATATGGTAACATTTTTCTTTATTGTGGCATTTCCAACAAAAAAGCCATTTTGATAAAGATTGCATGCAGATGGATCTAAGCATCTCTGTTTAGATCTTCAGAGCTAGATCTGTAACATCCCAATGCACTGATTTTGATCCCTTAGGGCTATTGCAGTCATATCTAATGCAAGTTGGGTAGATCATGACAAAGTCACCGTATTGTATAAGATGTAGTGAATTGTCCTTACTAGAGTTTGTCAATACATTTCCATACATGATGATGATGAAGATGATGATGATGATGATTTTGAAATGAATGTTGGGTGCCAGTAGAAATTCTCCCCAAATATAAAAATGTTCTTTAGTTGCTTTACTACAGATTTTAGCCATTTTCTAGAACAAATTGAAATATAAAAAAACCTGGCTAAAATAGAGCAATGAAAATAAAACAGGATTTGACGCTTTAAATCATATATTTACATAGCAGGCACTCTAGATTAAGATAATAAATATACTTCAGCTGGGAAAATGGATTGGAAAAAAAATGGGTTAATGTATATGCTTACTTAGGAATATCTTTTTCACCCCTTTACAGGTTATTGGACTTCTAGATGTATTCTCACCTGCGAAGTCATTTGAAGAGTTCAATGATGTGTAAGCAATAGTTCAAATCTTTGTAACATATACTTTATATTTTTAAAAATCACTAATACAAAATTTATATTGAATTCAATATAAATAGTCTTGGTGAAAACTTCCTTGCATGTGAGGAGAGCTAATGGGGCAAATGTGAGTGAGTATGCATCTAAGGACATGAATAATTTTAAGTTCTATGTCTGCCTCCGTTTTGTTGCTGTAGAAGTGTGTGTGGCATTGACATAAAATCTTGCATTTGGAATGAAAAATAACATAAGGACTGTTTCACACTATGTGCTCTCTGAGGAAACAGTAAAAGCACAGATAAGGTGGCCTGAGTCATTGATATACTTTGTTTGATTTTGCTTCATGTGTTGTTTAAACTCAGCTATTGTAGTTTGTGAATTATAGTTTACAGTTAAGTGCAAAAGTTCTCAGACCTGATGGTATTGTGTTTTCCCTCTCCCAAAGATAAATAAGCTCATGTTGGCTCCTCCAAAGCAAAGCAATGATTTTATTGGGGCCAGGACTACTAGGTATGAAAAAATGCACCACTCGTCCTTAATAAATAAATTTTAATCTAGGTACCGGTCAGGACAGTAATGGAACTCTGCAACCTTATGAAACAAAACATGTTCATAAGAAACAAGCAGCCAGAGAATCAAATGCAAAATGATGCTTTTCAGTCAGAAGTATAAGTCTGCCCAGTCCCACCAACCTTAGAAATCTGCATGCCACCTTCAACATAGCTACTCTTATTCCCCTTCTACCATATCACTTGCCTGTGTTCAAACTCAACAACCACATAAAATCTGATCCCTGCATTTGCAACAGCTAAGCAGCCTCAGAACAAACTCTTAATAGCAGTCCATACTCGAGGACAGCCATTATGCGTTTCTCACTTGGAATGAAGTCAGCCTGTGGCATGTACACCGCAAGTGCTTGCAAGATCAAGCCAGAGTGCCATAAGACCATCCTCTGGTTCCACCTACCTTGCACAGAGATATATCCTGGAGCATGGATATGAAGCTTGCAAAATCACACTCGAGGTCCTCTAATCAGGTTGTAAAAAAAGTACCAACCCATATGCCCACAGCACAGTCTGTGTACCTTGGCTGGAGCCCCACAGGTCAGTGCTAAAGCCCTGATGGACAACATTCTCTCTCTACTGGACAAGCACTGGTCTCTGACCAAGCAGAGGAAGAGAGGTTCAGGCAGCAACTTTAGCCTACATGTTCAAGCCCCCTAAAATGTGTGGCTTCTTCTCCCAAAGTCATAATATGATGTGTTGCACCCAGTCGGTATTTATCAGGATCATAGAATATATAATTTGCTAAGTATATTCATGGCAAAAGGAAGATAAAATAGTAGAAGCTGCTGTAGATGTAGTAACAATAGTTTCTAAGCCATCTTATACATAAATTGATTTTAAGTATTTGAATAACTTGTAACATAGGATAAGTGCAGGTAGAATTTTGTGTAGATCTCCATTTGTATGCCATCATTCCCCCCCCCCGCCCCCATCATACTGAGCTTTGTATCTCCCTGTTTATGTTATATACCATTTTGAAATTGAGGTTTTATAAGTCAAATAACAGGTGGTATCAAAATAAGATTTTTCAGAAGTTAGTTGTTCCTCCTAACAGTGAATTAAGAAGATCTTTACAATGATTCAGTTTTTTGATTTCTCTGAAGAAATGTAAAAAGATTGTATAGTACAGGCTATATGAAACATTTAGTCATACTAGTATCTATTAACAAAATCCATTTAAATGAACATATTAAAACAGGAAACCTGTCTCAACGTGCCTTTGAAAACTGTTACATACAGGTTTTACAAGTTTTAAAAACAGTTCTTTAAAATGTTTGCCACTTCATAAGCTACTATCTCTCTTCATCTACATGAATCCTTTAATGCAAAATAATGAGGGAACAGATAAGCCTGAAAATTCAACAATAAAACCAAGGAACTTTATTCCTCCCTGTTATCAGACCTTCAAAATATTTTGGCCGGCTTTTCTTTTTCTAAGTTTTCCCTGTCCCCGGCTTTTCCCAGAAAGAAAAGTAGTTAGTTCTGCTTCTGAAAATAAATATTTCTCTTATTATGATTTTTCTGGGAATTGGTTTATTATGGCTGTAGTGAGTGGCTGGGTTGGTTCATAATAAAAGTTTTGTAAACACAGAGGGAAAGTGTCATGAGATGTCTTTTATCTTCTCACATTTATAACCTACAAGCCAGAACCTATATGAAATAGCCTTTGTTTTTATTACCCTGTTTCCATTTGAAAGGAATAATCTTGAATATTTTAGATATATCTCCCAAATAATAAAAAATACACAAAATTCTATAAATATAATTTTATAGATGAACAGATCTCATTTTTTGATTAAGTGAATAATGGTGCTGATTATGTACTTACAAAATATATTAAAATTATATTTCTGTAAAATAAAATTCTCTCTGTGAAAAAATGGAGGTAAAGTTAACTTTTCAGAGCTGAAGAATCTTCTTGGATGAGAAGCGAAACATCTTCAAAGAAAAACAGAAAGTTCAGTTGCCTCTTGAAAAAGCATCTTTGGGACAACCATGACTTGGATGACTGAGAATTTCCGTAGACATTTTCTGAGTATACTGAATTAGAGTTTGACAAAATTAATTTTGTGTACATCAACTTTTTGCCATGGATGTCAGTGGATTTGTAGTTCAATTAAGTTCAATTTACACTTTACTGTTAGAGTATTTCTGAATTTGGTGAAGAAGGTGATTAGTAGCTATGTAAAGCTACTTTACATATCTTGGATTATACTACACATACTGCTTATAATTAATGATTTTAAGTGGCTCTGCTTCCATTTCTTTAATCTCAGAAGTGCTGTATTGAGTTGTGCAAAGCATTAGAAAAAGATGTTTTGCAAAGAAAGTTAACATAGGCAAAACTTGCCTTCTCAAATATTAAAGCAACCATGTTCTTTGGAAAGCTTCAAGTCTGCTTTGAAGGTTGTTTCTGATTGTCTGTGCTTACGTGTGCACATGCAACTGCTTTTCTTTGCGTACAGTTCCCAGGAAAGTATTGCTTCCACATGTAAATTCAAACAAACTAGAGCTAGGCTTCCGAGAAAGACATGACTGCTTTAATGCTTCAAAGAAAGATAGTTCACTCAAGTCAATGATTCCTATGGAGCATTCTTCTGGATATTTTTGCACTGGTAGAGTTTTCATATTTATTCATGTGTCTTACAAAGAAATAACATTTTGGTTTGACTTCTGTTTTCCAGATACCTAGTAACTCATCTTATGGGAGCGGATTTGAACAATATTGTAAAATGTCAGAAACTCACAGATGACCATGTACAGTTTCTCATCTATCAAATTCTTCGGGGTTTGAAGGTATTTCCAGTTTTATAATCATAGTAACTCCTCTGTACGCTTACTTCCTCTTTTAAAGAGCTCTATAGAGGCAAAAATTGTATTCAGGCAGAGGCAGTTATTGCATTTTTGCTCTTCTGAATTATGTAGAGTAATTTCCTTTTCAATAGATTTGAAGAATGTCTGTCCTTTCTGAAATCTGGGGTGGAAGCAAAAATGCTGTTGCACAAGTATTGAATTGGCTCTTCTTCTTGCACAATTGAATTTGAATTGGCTCAGCTTTGGCTCTACAATATGTTCAGAGGCATTGATGTTCTTAGTGCATTTTAGTGCATTTTTTCATTTGCTTGTATTGCATGTGCTGTATTTTTTAGATATGAAGAAAAGGAGAGTTTTTTACACTTGAAAGAATGGGGTATAAACAAGTCTTCACCTAATCCCTTCAACTGTTTGCAATATTAGCTATAGGAGAAGAGATCATGCTGTAGAGAACATTGTAAAGTACTCCTCCTCCCTTGTCATCTAGACAAAGACAGGAAACATCTCCAACAGGCATGAAAAACATAATTTTATCATGTTGCCAGTAGTAATATTTTTTCAACCATTTTATTAAATTCAGGAACATAGTTTTTTCCCTAAATCTCCCATAAAATGAGTCCAGGAAATACTGTCTACATTTTTTTATTGAAAGTGCCCATCATGTGATTTCTGTTCGACTGCACTCACTCCAGAAAGGAGACACAGCCTACATTGACCCAGAGAAAAAGTTGACCTAGTTGAACTATATTATGCAAAGCCAAAATTCAGCTCTTTGTTTTGATTAATAAAATGGGCAGTCCTAGAAGAAAACATGTTTTCATATTGTACAATGGGGGGGGGGGGGGGAATTGAAAATATGTTTTGATTTTGGTTTACAATGAAGCATATTTTAAATGTCTTTGTATCTGGACAAAATCTTGACTTTGCCCTTTTGTTTTTTTGGGAAACTAGAAACTAATGAAAAAATATGGAGTGACAAAAAAGAAGTCAGTCGAATAAACCATAACTAATTTGCTCATTCAGCAACTTTTTATTTTGGGGTGCCAATGAGTCTATTGATTCCTGGTGACTACCTGGACAAGTCCCTGCAGGGTTTTTGTTTTGTTTCTGGGCATCTTTTCAGAAGAATTTGCCATTGTCTCCTTTCTAGGGCTGAAAGAGAGTGATAGGCCTAGTCACCTTTGTGTCTTAAGATGGGGTCAGAACTCACAATCTCTCAGTTTCTAATTTGGTTTAGTGCTAGGTATGATAATAACACAAACAGGAGCAAGTACATTCAGATGGAATTGGGTTAAGAGAATTTGACTCTCCTAAATGTATGGTATATAGACAGGGTTAGTTAGCAGATCTTTAATCAATTTCCATTTTATTGAAATATGTCCAAACTGTCAGACATTCCCTTAAAATGTTATGATGTAATATGTGATGAGATTATCTAATTGCTCAGATTCCAAGACACTTTGCACATAGATATTTTGAATCAAAATGTAACAAGAAAGGGTCATATCTAAAGAATGAAAATCTTACATTATTGTTTTTCATGTAAGCATTTTTAAAAATTTCTCAAATTCAAATTTTCTGTGTCATACACAGTACGATATGCAGTGAAATGCTTATGCGGCCGCCTGTGACCATAAGAAAAGGAGGGCAGAGAGAAAAGACTATAGATAGATAAAAGAATGGGGTAGGAGATGGGGTAATTAAGTAGAGATTCCTGTTTTAATCCTAGGTGATGTTATGGTTTAGAGTCTGTATCGCCTGTGGAAAGAAGCTTCTCTTCAGTCTCTCTGTGTTGGCCTTCAGGGAGCGGAACCGCTTTCCTGACCTCATTGTAGAGAACAGTCCGTTGTTGGGGTGGCTGGGGTCCTTCACTATCTTCCTGGCTGTAGTCCCGTATCACTTGTTGTAGATAGCGTCCAGTTCAGGGAGCTTACTGCAGATGATGCGCTCAGCTGAACGCACCACCCTCTGTAGGGCTCATCTATCCTGCATGGTGCTGTTCTCAAACCAGGTTGTGATGTTTCCCATCAGGATGCTCTCTATAGTGCAGGAGTAGAAGTTCCTAAGCAGTTTGGGAGACAGTTTGAAGTCTCTCAAGCATCTGAGGTGGTAGAGACGTTGCTGAGCCTTTTTCACTGGAGTGGTGATGTGACAGGATCACGACAGGTTCTGTGAGATGTGGACAGTTGCACATCTTTCTAGTTGCAGATATTTGCTTTCCTATAGAAAGACCTGAGAGTAGGCCAAAAAAAAAAGTACAATTACTGTATCATGAATGCTGTATTAAATGGGGTAGGTAAAACATATTTTTATCATAAGTAAATTGAAAATATTGCCCTAAATCTAATATTAAACCTTTTATCTTTTAGTATATCCATTCTGCTGATATAATACACAGAGTAAGTATTATTGAATTATTTAAACATACAATATTTATAGTATATACTAAGGTTCTTCTAGAAGACAAAATATTGAAATTTTATTAATGAAAATAATTAAACATATCCATATAAAGGAAGACATTATACATCCAACTTTGTTATTTGATTCCACTCACCTTTCTCACTTATTTAAAATGCAGTATTTCTTTGGTTATTTTTTTATAGTAAATGCAGTATAGTATGTAAATGGCCTTTTATGGATAAACTTACACATTTTTCTATAACATTTCTTGCTTTTATACAATACAGTACAGGTTATAGAAATTATTACGAATAAGTTGTGACTGTATTTAATAGCTTGATTTTGAACAGCTATTTTAATATGGCAGGCTGATTCTCTTTTTCTCTTCTATTTTAGGATTTAAAACCTAGTAACCTAGCTGTGAATGAAGACTGTGAGTTGAAGGTAATTTGGAATTAGTGTGCCACATTGTTTATGGAAATTAAGCATTTCTAATCTTATAGGTCAAGACCTTGATAGTGAAGTGTAGGTACCTATGTACATATATATATCCATAATGTTCTTCTGGGTATTTGATATATCATTAGTATCATTCTTGAAACATGTTAATGTGATATAGCGTTACTGTTCTTGTGCAACACTGTCTCAGATGTGTTATAAATCCTTGATATCTGTTGTATTTTAAAATTTTCATTTCTGTCTGCCTGCTTAATCTCAGTCTTTCTAGTGTAGCTTGCTAGAAAAGAAGTGTGCTCCTTCTGTCTCACCCTCTTTTTTTGTCTTCTCTTGCTCACATTCTTTTTTTTTACAAGTATTTTTATTTTTATTATATATATCAATCTTACATCATCCATAAAATTGTGTGTTGTCTGGGTGTATAAACATATTTCTAAATACTACTTACAGTTCCCAAATAATAAAATGTCCT
The DNA here is from genome assembly GCA_017656035.1 of Myanophis thanlyinensis. NCBI lineage: Eukaryota > Metazoa > Chordata > Lepidosauria > Squamata > Homalopsidae > Myanophis > Myanophis thanlyinensis. The sequence goes on from JAEANM010003212.1 coordinate 20,470, forward strand.
AATATTTATAATGATATACAATACAATAACATTTGCCGTTTCGTATTCATCCCTGTTTCAATCATACTATACCGTACTCTTATTTCAACGGTTTTAATCATAATTAAATTCCAGTTTCTATTTCTTGTTTTTAATCATTTAACTGGTAAAATACCTCCCATATCTTATAAAATTCATTTGATTCTTGCTCACATTCTTTTTTAATTGTGTCAATATAAATGTCAAGGTTCCAAGTAATATATTCCCCATTTCAAAAAAGCAAGCGAGGCATCCATCTTCATTATCAAAGTCTCTTTATTAGAAACATATTAAATTGGCAAGGTCTTGATGTAATTCCGGCTCTGACCAAACCCTGGAATTACACTCAATAAAAAGCAAAAAGTTTGAAACTCCCCCCTCCAAAATAGTCAAATTCTCCAATCTGTTCACAGTCCATCTGCCCGGTGACTCCAGACTCCCACCTTCAGCCATCTGTGGGTACATTCTCAGTTCCCATGGGAAAGAATGTCACCTAGCCATAACAACCATCCTTATCTCACAACGCCCCCCCCTTCTCGCTACTGAAAGGTGGCGAGCCTGTTAAGCAAAATTAATCCTTTTGCAAGACATCTATAGAAAGCTTAGAAAATTATAGGAAATGGCTACAATATAATATGGCTAGACATATGTCAGCTTCAGGATCGACAATAAGTCTGTTTTTCTTATTTTTCAGATTTTGGATTTTGGGTTGGCAAGGCATACAGATGATGAAATGACAGGATATGTAGCAACCAGGTGGTACAGAGCTCCTGAGATCATGCTGAACTGGATGCATTACAATCAAACAGGTATGATGTTTCATTAGCTTTTACTATCAAATAGCACAGGTTGTGCTCCATAATACAGTTATCCAGATCCAACCTAATAAACAGTGTATAATTATTACAGTATAATTTGGTTGTTTTTGGAACTGTCTAATAGTTCTTCATCTCAACTTATCTGTTCTTATATATTACAGTACGTTTGTGAGATGTTTTATGTTCCCATGCTAGTTAATCATTTTAGTATTAGATACCTATTGCAGTTGTTTCATACCATACATTACCACCACTGTATTTTATTTTGAAACAAATACAGTAGATACTATACAAAGCCCAGGAAAGGACTGAGAAGTGGTAAGCAAAAGAAATTAAAAGCAGGATACAGAAGAAAAGGAAGATAAAATGTTTACATCTACAGTATTTACTGTACATTTCTGGGCCATATACTATTTCAAACAGTATTTTATTTTCTAAGGTTAGTAAATTGTTTTGAGGAAATCATCAGTCTTTATCCAATTATCACTTTCTTAGACTTGCTCTTCCTTTCAACCTGTTATATTTTCTTTAAGTAATGATTTTGTGATCTGACACACTTTTATTCTCACTATATTACCATACCACCTCAATATATATTTTTGTACCAGTCACTCAGATTTATATTCCATCCATGATTTATCATCAACTTTTCATACTTGACCCTATTCTTGTTTTGCCACATGCGCTTCTCATTCCCATTGCATTAAATAAAACTAAAAATTATTTCTCCTGACAAACCCCTCATTCCATGTTAAGAACTATGCAGAGTCCTGCTGTTGTACGGCTTGTGCTTTCAGAATGCTCTGAGTTTCCAGATCCCTGATATATTTTTTATTATCATCATTTACTAGTCATAATGTTACATTAAGCATAATTAATAGTTTTCATAATATTATTTTTGTACACACATAATATAATCTAAATCAGGCATGTCAAACTTAGAGTCCCCCGAGGGCCATATTGTCACATTTGAGTTATGATGAGGGCCATACTCTCTTCAACTGGGCCGCAGCAGCTGGACTAGCCCTTGGCAGCTCGGAGGGCAGCCCATCTTGCATACGCCCGTGCTGGCCTCTCCTGACCGGCTCCTCTGACCAGGCTAAGGAGGAGTTGCTGTCGCTCCAGGGGAGAGGCGTTTCTCTTGCAACTTACCTGGGGAGCCTCGGAAGCCTTTTTGCTTATTTGTTGCATGTCTAGATTGCCTTTTCAACAGTGAACTCAGGACATTTATTCACTTACTTAATTTTATTTATTGATTTAAAATATTTTATCCCGCCTTTCTACTCAAGAAGGATCCAAGGTGGCATGTAAAACATCATCTCTGTGCGCCACAGGTGCACTTGCAATGGGCCGCAAGTGGCCCCAGGCTGCATGTTTGACATGCCTGATCTAAATGGTACCAGTTCATAGTTTCTGAGATACGTTTTATCAGTTTCATTCATAATTTAACTTACACAAATACTTTTCTCTATACATGCGTATCTGTATGTGCTTCTTTCTTTCTTTCTTTCTTT
>JAEANM010003213.1:0-10434 GCA_017656035.1 Myanophis thanlyinensis
CATATACATACGCACACACACACATATATATATAATTTTGCTTTTTATCAAACTGGTAATACCTTTTTTGAGGGACATAGGTGGTTCGAAAATGTAAAAAAAATAAAATAAAGAAAACTTGGTCCAGTGCCTTCAAAACCGGTATAAAAAGTTCTTACAAGTTGTCCTTAAATAAGACCACAATTGTGCTCAATAGTGGATTCTTGTCTATTGAGCGAAGTGATCATTAAGTGAAATGCCTGTGCGATTGCTTCATTCAACCCTGGCATTTCTGGCTGTGGTTGTTAAGCGATCTTGCAGGTTGTGAAATCCCAGGTAAGGAATGCTTAATGCCTGAGTGTTGGGAGAGCAGGAATTTTTAGACCCCGAGTGGAGAGACACATTCTCATGGTCTGTGCATTGCACAAGTGAAATTCAGCAGGTTCTAGCAGGTTCGCTAGAACCGGTAGTACATTTTCTAAGCAGTTCGGAGAACCGGCTGTTAGAAGAAATCTCCTTTTTGTTTTGTTTTTTTCCACTTTACAGGGTTAATCCTGTAAGGAAGGCAGGAAAGAAACATTCTGGTGTGGTTTCTAGCCTAATCTTTATTGCCCTGCTTACAGAAACTGCCCACCCAGTCACATGACACACCCCCAACTACCACCCCCAAGCCACACCCACAGAACAGGTAGAAAAAAAAATTGAATTCCACCACTGGTGCATTGCCTCCCAGGACGTTCCTCATCCCCTAACATACTCCTTATCGCACTGCACTCACAAGCTGAAAATCTCCCCTGTCAAAATCCAAGCTGCATTTTCAAGTCTTGAGCGAAGAGACATTTGAGTGCAGCTTGTGCCAGGCTTCCGCCATCAGCTGAAACACTGGTGATCCTTACCTTACCATTCTACCTTTCCACTTTTCTGCTTAGATTTTGGCTCTCTCGCATCTTTGGCGACTGGCTGAAAAAAACGGCCTTGTGAAGCCACTTCCATGTTCAGCAGGGTTCAGGAACAATCCTGACCATTTCAGCTCTGTTTCTAACCCCTGCTGGAGGATTTGAGCTTCCCTTCATGTACAAGGGAACTCTTTGGCAGGGTGCAGAGACAAAGCTGACATCCTAAAGATTTTGGTTTCATTCCTGCACTGTGTTAAAAGTGTTCAGTTCTCCTCCATGTGTGGAAGGGGACTCCTTCGGTCCCCACTCCTTCGGACTGGAGTTCAAATATTCAGGCACCCTGCTGAATGAGTCCAGCCCTGCTCCAAACTCAAAAGAAAACTCCTTCAGCGAGATGCAGGAGCAGAACTTGAGATCTTCAGCTCCAATCAACAGGCAGCAGCAGTAGCAGTTTGCAACCTTCCCTTCCGGGTTCCCTATTGAGTTTCTGGGGATGCTGGCAGAGAAGTTTCTAGATTGTGATCACATGACTGGCAATTGATAGTTCATGCGGATAGATTATGAAGCACCCACATCGCAATCGCAAAATTGCAGGGATGGTGGTTCAATATTTTGTGGAAAGTGGGCCATAAAACACCTTTTCTGAGATTTTTGTAACTCCAGATCATTGTTAAATGAATGGCCGTAAATTGAGGACTGTAATTTGTTTCCCCATTCTTCAGCCTAACTGATGTTTCGGCCTAATTTCAACTTCTGGATAAATTGTCCAGTCTTGAGGTTACTGGTGCACGGATGATTCATTGTGGTCATATTATCTTTACCTAGAAATGGTCAGAACTACAGAATAAGTGAGAGGTGGGAAATGGCACTTCTTGGCTCAGAAGCCTGCATCGGTAATGATCACTCTAGGAGCACCATCATCACAGCAATCTTTCCTGAATTCAGTTTCAGTTTTCTCATCAGTATCTGCATCCAAACACAGATCAGATTCCTTCAAAATGTCTCCTTGTGCATCTTCTAAGATGAAAACCAAATCATTTGCAAACGCCTGTAACTTATATTTCTCTCTTTTTTAATTCCCAAACCTTTTATTTCTATGTCTTGTCTAATGTTTCTGTTTAACACTTCCAATGTCAATATAAATAGTAAAGGGGATAGTGGACATCCTTGTCTTGTGCCTTTTTTTATATTAAAGTTCTCTGTCATGTCCCCATTTACCATCACCTTAGCTGTTGTTTGTAATATATTGCCTTAATCATACTAATAAATCTCTTGCCAAAGTCCATACATTTTAATTCTAAGAACATAAATTGCCAATTTACATTGTCAAATGCTTTCTGTGCATCTAAAAAAAATCAACACCATTTGTTTTCCAGGATGTGCTTAATAATACTTCAATGGGTCTCCTGACTTGGATATTACAAAGAAATAAATTGGTAGTTATAAATTTAAGGGCTATAGATGGCAGGCTGGGAGACAAGAAGCCTTGGACCAAGCAGGCCATTTTGTAAATATAAGCTAATGCAAGCAACCAGCCAACAATGAGAAACAGTTCATTGTAACAAAGATAGGAAAAATAAATAAAAAATTTAAACCTTTCACTGTTCATACATGAAGAACGAAATAGTTAATTTTGATAGAAGCTGATCTTCACTGTAATTGAGATGGCTTGCTGGTGGATTAAAGTAATATTAATCTTCAGTAATATTAATTACTCAAGGCATGTTCTTGATGAGTGCACCAAATGTTCCTAGAGAGATTTATGTAATGGCCTGGGTGCAATACCTGATTATCACAATGGTGATAATATTTCATTCCAAATCAATAATTTAATATGCATGTTGGAACAATATTGGCGATAATGTGGAATCTTGTGGAGCTCTACAGTTTCATCACTGTAAGGCTGACATATGATCATTTAAAGCTAATTTCTGAAGTGAACACTGTACTGCCAGGTCTCATTTTATAGAATTGTCCAGACGCATATCATGATCAGTCACCATTACATCATCCCATCTCACTCCAGAATACCTCATCCGTAGGTGGCCAAGGCTGATCTAGTCCACAATAGGTCTGAATTCTGGTGGATTGGCTCCAATTAATCAATTTCTCATGAGAACATCTGCTTCTATACATCTGTCCTTAAAAATTGATGTTAAAAACTGAATTGTAGTTGTGAAAATTTAAGAGACCAGAGTAGGTTTCGTGAGTGGTGCAGTAAAGAATTCTTCAAGGTTCTAGCATTGAACACTTTTGTAAAAATGTTTTATTATGCTGTGGATTTATCCAATCCTCTCATATCTAGATTAAGATATACAGAGAGCTAATTTGTTCTAGTGCTAACGGCATCAGGGATCAAAAAGAAAAATGTCAGTGCTAGTCCCACCTTAGGCACAAAACCAGCTGAGTGACCTTGGACCAATCACCTTCAGCCCAATCACTTCAGAGGGTTGTTGTTGTGGGAAAAATAGGAAGAAGAACTATTAGGTATCTTCACTGTCTTGAATTATTTATAAAAATAATAAAAGTGGGATTTTTAAAAAGTCTAAATCTAGGCAATAATTATCAGAGGTTAAGAAGACACTGGTCCAATGTACAAGTAAGAAATGTCTGATCTTCCTCTTTTGTTCTCAAGAGTTGCAAATAATTCCAGAAAATCTAATCAGGTGGAAGCTGCACTGCCACTGACTCATTTCTATTTGCAAGCAGATAAGGTTGTTGTGCATTATTGCTGTTTTTCTATCAGCTCTTGTAAAAGGGGAATATGGCATATAAGCCATTAGCAAGTTATCAAGTATAGCAAGTTATCATAGAAGACCTTCCAGGCAATTCCTATGCTAAATGAGAGCTCTTGGATTAAATGGCTTCAGAAGACAGAAAAATAGGTTAATTTTAAAATAGGCAGGTAGCTCACATTGGATAATTTGTATTAGGAATGTTTGGTGCACTGCCTCTGTGGGTAGGTGATGGTCTGATTTCCATTGCTTCAGATAGATCCGTGATGGCGAACCTATGGCACGGGTGCCAAAGGTGGCACGTAGAATCATCTTGCTAGGCACACAAGCTGTCGGCCAACCTCCAGCTGAGCATGCACATGCAATTGTGCATGCAAACATGCACAGTTGCAGAGACCCAGTTGGTCTTTGGGCCTCCGTTATGCGTGCACACAGAATTGCTCGTGTATGTGAGTGCCTGCGTGCAGTGCACATGCATTGCACATGCAAAAGGTGCATGCACTGATGGTGAGGTTGCACATGCAGCACACGTGGAGGAGCCGCACACAAGTGTGGATGGCATGTGCAAAGCATGTACTTTTCGGCACTTAGTAAGTAAAAGGTTCTCCACCACTGAGATAGATACTGTCCTTGGCAAGTATAAATAATATGCCAATTAGGGTTGGCAATGGAGCAGCAGATGAATCAGAACTAAGTTGGGATATGAAAGAAATAAAGTAATAAAGAAAAAATATTTCCATAGTTTCAGAATTGGAAGGAAAACTGATTCACGAAAGAGAGACAGAGATGCTGAAAGAAGAGAAAAAGAAAGCAAGACCCAGAATTGAAAGATTGATGGTGACTATACTATAAAACTGTTACATTTTTGCCATCATCACACTAAGATGCTCATCTAGAATTCTTCAATTCCCAATCCACAATTCAATAACTTTGTAGCCAAAAGGAGGATGTTTTGGTGGAATTCTCTTGGCTTTTCCTTGATACTAAGGCCAGATATGATGGGTCTGACTAGAGAAGCAAAGAATTGTGTCTGCCTGATATTCTAATATAATGATCCCCCATGGTCCTTTCATCACAATAAAATCACCAGTAAAATATTCCTCATTTCTCTGTCAGGAAAAGTCTCACTGGGAAGACAGTTTTGATGGTGGTTGTGGTCTTGGGTTAATGCAAATCTTGAAGGAAATTACAGGGTGGTGTGGTAAATATTACATGAAACTGCAGTATACAAATGTTTTCCTGTAGCCTTTCTGCTGCTGACAATAATCCTTCAAGCAGCCTTCCAAATAGGCTGAAACTGCAATTCCCCAGGATTTTTAACCAACAGGGCCAGATGGAATTTTGGAAGTTGCCGCCCCAAAGCTGTCAGATGAGAGACAGCTGCTTTAAAATCTGATGAGGGTTACTGCTTTGTGCCCAATGAGATGAGACTAATGGAGTTCTGGAGAGAGAGGGGGAGGTTTTTTTATGAGTCTATCTATCAATGGTTTCTCAGAGCGAGAAAGAAGATAAGAACAAATCCTATTCAGTTTGCATTGCTTGAAAACAACACGCAGCCTTTTTATTTTCTATTTTAAGTTAGGTTTAGTGAATTCAAATAATGGAAGCATCATGTTGTAATGTTCTGATCAAAAAGATCTAAGCAAACTTCTTCAGAAAGAAGGAAAGAGGCACAGCTCCCTCCACCTCCCACGTAGCTGCAGTTGCTAAGGGAGCTGTAAATCTGCACAGTGTCATTTAATGGCAAATATACTAGGCTGATAATTGCTCTGAAGCAGGTTGAGGCTGAGCATTACTTTCAAGGACCTCCACTTTCCTAGTTCAAAATAAGAGAAGGCAATATGAATGATTGTAACATGGCTAAACACATCAGCGGCTACGCAGAAGAGATGGAGTGGGGTTGGTGGGCTGCCAACACATTATATTTAAATGGTTTATATACAAGGCAGGAAAGCAAGGAAAACACGGTGCAGCTACTACACTGCGGTTATAGCATGTCTACTGGCTTTTTGGTTTGTTGTGTGCCTTCTTTCCAAATTTTTGGTGCTCACATTTTGTCCTGGTTGATTTTCTTTTTTCTTACTGCTATTTAAAGCAGGCATGTCAAACATGCGGCCCATTGCAAGTGTACATGTGGCCCGCACAATGTTTTACACGTCACCTTGGATCCTTCTTGAGCAGAAAGGTGGGGTAAAATATTTCAATAAATAAAATTAAGTAAGTGAGTAAACAGGAAGAAGAACACTATATGCTGTCCTGTGTTCACTGTTGAAAAGGCAGTCTAGACATGTAACGAATAAGCAAAAAAGCTTCTGAGGCTCCTCGGGAAAGTTGCAAGAGAAACGCCTCTCCCCTGGAGCGACAGCAACTCCTCCTTAGCCTGGTCAGAGCAGCTGGTCGGACGAGGCTGGCACTTGTAACCTGACCTGTGCTGCCAGCGCCAGTGTGTGTTTTCTGCTTGTCCCACTGTCCCAAGAGCAAGACGGGCCACCCTCCAAGCTGCCAAGGGCAAGCCCAGCCACTGCGGCCCAATTGAAGAGAGTGCAGCCCTCATCATAACTCAAATGTGACAATATGGCCCTCGGGGAATTCTGAGTTTGACATGCCTGATTTAAAGCATTGTATTGTCTGCTAACTATAGATAAAATCATGGGCCGAAGTGTGGAACTGATAGTGAAGGTAGTTTCTAGAGGGGACCTTTGCACTTAAAAAAATTTAAAAAGGAAAACAAGGACAAGAAAACCTTTAAAAAAACCAAGCTTGGGCTATTGCTCCTAATGAAATGGTTAAATAAGAGAAAGAGAGGAAGGACACCTCAGTGGGAGACAAGGAAATCCTGTTAAGAGGAGTAACAATTTATATTGGGTTTATTTAAATATTAGTATGATATATATTTTGGGTGGCAAGTTTATGAACAGCGTGATGACAACCTTGAGAAGACAAATTTGCTATCTATTTACCAGATCTCTTCCCCTTCCACCCAATGGTAGAATCCTCATCTGTTTTTCTGCCTTGTTGTATTTATGGGTTCCAATAACATAGCTGGGGATGGTACAAGTTCTTTTCTTGTGCTTGAGTGGCATTTTGAGGGTGTCGAGTTCAGCCAGAAGGGTCAAGGCCTGACAACATTTCTGAAGCCTCTACTGTGTTGCCATCTTGGCTCCTCCCACAGTAGCATTCCTTGATTTTTGGGGTGTTCCAAAACTCTCTGGAATCCCCCTTTATATCTCCCGTTTCTCTTCTAGGGTGTCCCCAAGTAGGTGTGAGTGATGGCACAGTATATTACAGAGAGAACCCATTTCTTTGCTATATTCCATTTTTTTCATTGGAGAAACGTATTTGGACTTAATTGGTGAAAAAGTCCTGTCTGAGCCATGAGAGCCAGATGGGTAACTTTGGGCCAGCCATTCTCTCTCAGCCCAACCCTTCACATAGGATGGTTGTTATGGGGAAAATAGGAGGGAGATGTGTTGGATATGTTTGCCGCCTTGAAATAGTCATGAACAATAATTAAAACTGAATATAAATAAAATAGTCAATAGTCCCAAAGTGCTTTTTTCCAAAAGGGAACTAGACTTTCTGGATTTTTTTTTTGAAGATGTTTCGTTTCTCATCCAAGAAGCTTCTTCAGCTCTTCTTAAGTGTCTTGGATGAGAAGTGAATCATCTTCAAACCCGAAAGTCCAGTTGCGTCTTGAAAAAAAAGCACATTTGAAACAACCATGACCTGGACAACTGAGAATCTCCATAGACAATCATGTTCAGTACTTGTCAAACATTGCACAGTAAATATAATAGGTATCCTTGAATTAAGGAACTTTCAAGATACTTGTTGGGCGTCTCTCTGTCCTTTGTTGTTTAATCATTCTTGTAATGTAGGTGGAAGAATGGTGGAATTCAGCTATTCTGTTTCATTTGGTCAGTAGTTATTATTGCCAATCACTCTTGACTAGAAAATGGTACTCTGTTCATCTGCAGAGCTGAATAAAATTAGCTGCAAATGATATGACATTATGTTATTTACATTCCACCTTTTAAAAAATACACCAGCAAGCAAACCTAACAATAATTAACATGGGCTATTGAGTGCTCCTGGAAAAGTTTATAATAACAGCAGAAACATGTCCAAAAAAATAAAACAAATATCAGACTTCAGAGGCACCCAAACAAACCCATCCAAAGTTTGCATAAAGAAATATTTTATGGCATGATCCTGTGAGAGAGACTGGTCAGAAAGAATACTCTTTCTCATTTCTGAAGCTGAACTTTCTGCATATTTGCAATATAGAGAAAATCCTCATTAAACTGATTATTATAAGTTTAAAATTATGAGCAGAAGATAATGAGAGGCAGATTCTTAATATATCCTGGTCTAAAGTCTTTTAGCGCTGTAGAGGTCATAAATCCTCTGAAGCTGCACTTTGCAGAAATCTTACAAGCATATCTTGTATGAAAAGATATCTAAATGTAACTGCCTAAAGTGATATCAATGTTCCTAATCGTGCAACAGATTTTTGAAACCTAGCGTTATATTTTAAACTTGATTCTTGGAAGCACATAAAAATGATGTATTTGTACAATGCTTTCTAAAACCTCAAGGGGCAATGTCTGGTTTTTCACAATGCTCAACGTGCTGACATTGTTCCAAGCTAAATGAATGGAGGATGACAAAAGGAGAATATTAAGCTGTGGCAATTCATCCTTCATGTGTCTGAAAATAGATTCTGTTGGGAGAGGAATAGCATGACAACTATGTATGGCAAAAATGAAAGGATGGAGAGCATAAACCTGCAGAAAATCTGCATAATAAATTTTAATCTACATTAAACCAGTAGTCCTTTCTTTTCTTATACCTCTGTTCCGCTGCTGATATCCATGGCTTCTTCCTCCCTTCTGGTCAAATCTGTCCTGATTAAAACATTCCCATTCCCTGCACATAACCCAACAAACCTACTTTATTCCTTGTATGGACCAGACAACTTTTATGTATGTTATGGTTTGTACACAGACCATCCAAAAGCAGCTGATCTTGGAACAGTTTGTTCACAGAATATTTTGCACATCTCTAGCACAGAAACTTCAGCTATTGCAGCCCTTAGCACCAAAATGTAATAGATGACATCTATGCTTTCTGGAAAAGTAATTTGAAGCCTGGGTTTTTAATTTGGAATTGGGAGGATATATTCAATGAAGAAAAAATATTTTGTAATCTGTCAACACTGTTCTGGTATTCATTTCACACCAGATTAGTCTGTTGACAAACCTTTTCTCTCCTTCAGAATGCTTCAGAAGAAATAGTAAATTCATTAGAAGTGCAAGCTATGCGTAGAAGAGTACTAGAATGAAATATTTTAGTCTGTTGGAGTGTTATTTCTTTTCTAAAAGGCACTTCAGAGGAAAAAGAAATAATTAAAATAGGGTTGCAGATGTCTGGTTTTTTTATTTCATTTAGTTGACAAAGGCAGGTTTATTACGATATATAGAGCTGCAGGAGCTTGAATAAATCCCAGCATTCAACATGGTGTGTTTCTCATTGCACAGTCTTTATTTAAGTTTTCATTCTTCAGTAACCGCCTCTGAATGTGCTTTAAGCCACTACTATAAATGAAAAAAACTGAAATTGGATCCAATTTCTATTGAACACAGTAAGGATCAAGACTAAGTTGTAATTGTAAGTGTATAGGAAGTGGAATGCTCTATTACTTCTGGTGACATCCCCTCGAGTCCTCTCATAAATTCTCTATAATAGGAAATCATGTGGAATGGGCTTGTTAGGGAAAGGAGGTTAACTCCCAGAAAGAAAGTATTTCTCATAAGCAGCGTTCTATTCAATTTCTAATATAGACTTCAATTTCACCTTGTGGAGGCAACATGGAATAGCAGGACTCTAATAGAGGATTTCTCCTGAGATTTGAAAAATGGAATAAATCTTCGAATACAATCATTTTAAGAAGGCAAAATTGTTTTAAGAAATTTGTCATATGACCTGAGTCTTGATTTCAAAGAATAATAAGCAAACAATAACCAAACATAGTTATTCTCAATAAGTATAGTCTCCATTTTCATCACTCGAATAGTTAAGAATGTTGATTCCTGGGCCCTTTATGTGGACTCTATATGGAAAACAGAAACATAATTGTATAGCAATTCCTCGACATCGATTATGTTCACCTTGACAAAATAGTTTTTTTTTCTTTTTAATAGCAGGCATTAACTTTGTACTATTATATGTAGAGATCACATGATCTTGAAATAAATTGCTCCTGGTTCATGTTCATCTTGCCTGCATTGTACAGTAGATATATTCCTCAGGCCAAGTCCAGAGGTGAACTTGAGCAGGTTCTGGTAGAACCGGTAGTAAATTTTCTAAGCAGTTTGTTAGAAGAAATCTCCTGTTGTTTTTTTCCACTTTATAGGGTTAATCCTGTCATGAAGACAGGAAAAAAACCATTCTGGTGTTGTTTCTAGCCTAATCTTTATTGCCCTGTTTACAGAAACTGCCCACCCAGTCACATGACTCCCGCCAGCCACCCCCATAGAACTGGTAGTAAAAAAAATTGAATTCCAACACTGGCCAAATCATCCACTAAATTAGCCTACTGTAGATATTTCTGGTAGCAAGCAAGGTGGCTAGATGTGGATGCTGCAGTGTTAAAAAAAACAAAATCTCCTTCAGAAAAGTCAGAGAGGAGCATGGAGGATGATGGCGTTTCTGAAACAAGTTTAGAAATAAGCTAGCTGGGTGTTGTTTCCCTTTAGTCTTTTTCAGAACATTTTTGTGTTACTTCTGAAGAGTTATTGCGATTTATTTATTTATTTATTTAT
>JAEANM010003213.1:10444-22818 GCA_017656035.1 Myanophis thanlyinensis
CAGTTAAATTTATATTCATATGGATATTATGAAAGCATTTATATTGCGCATTATAAATAAACAAACCATTTGCATTCTGACCCCAAAGCCATCAACAGGTTACTAAAATATAGTCCTGCTAGAAATTAGGAAAATTAATGCTTACAATTATCAAGATGGGAAGATTATTGAGTGGGGGGTGGGGTTTGAGGCTTTTTGCAAAAGGACAAACTGCACATATCAGCTGTAATAGAGTAGACATGGTTAGGTTCCTTGAGGGTAAAGATTTCCTCTGTCCCAAAGTTGATTTTTCAAGAGGCAACGGGACTTTCTGGTTTTTCTTTGAAGATATTTCAATTCTCATCCAAGAAGCTTCTTCAGCTCTCATGACAACCATGACCTAGATGACTGAGAATCTCCATAGACCAGACATGGGCAAACTACGGTCCGCGGGACACACCTGTCCCGTTGGGCTTTTTAATCCGGCCCGCCGAACTAGTTCGGGTGCAGACTCGGGAGTTCCGCCCTCAACACTCAACTTGTGTTTTGTTCCGCCTGCATATCCAGTCTTTCCTTTGTAGAGTGCCCGAGAGGGTTGCTCTTTGGGTGCTGCTGCCTCACTGATCGGCGCGTAGCGTCATCTGACGCTGGGCGAGCGACCTACGCGAGGCTGGGGCTGTCAGGCCTATGGGTGCAAGACGACACGGAGCGGCTGCTGTCCACACTCTGCGCCCTTCCACACCTGCCGGGCCCCTCACCCACCGAAGAGGCCGGCGAGCCATCTGGGGAGGGCCATGGGGAACCGCCCGGCGAAACGGGACAGGCCGCTGACGCCTGCATGTCTTTGCAGGCGTGGGATACTGCAGCCATGGTGAAGAAGGTAAGAGGGGGCGGGCAGGAGCGGGGGGGGCGGGCGGGCACGGCTCCACAGCAGCAACGCCAGCTCTTCTCCCGCCGCCCAGGTGCTGCTGATGGGGAAAAGCAGCTCCGGCCAAGACGAGCATGCACTCCATCGTGGGATTTAGTTGGCGAAGTGGAGCGCATGCTCGTCTTTCCAGAGCCGCTTTTCCCCATCAGCAGCACCTGGGCGGCAGGAGAAGAGCCGGCATTGCCGCTGCGGAACTGCGCCCCTCCCGTGCCCGCCCGCTGCCCTCTTACCTTCTCCACGGCTGCTATGTTCGGCATCCCACACCTGCAAAGACACGGGGATGGGGCTGCGGGAGGAGGAGTAAGGGGGGGCTGGGAGAGGGGGAGCATGTCATTGTGGCCCGCGAGTCAAAAAGTTTGGCCCGCGAGTCAAAAAGTTTGCCCACACCTGCCATAGACATTTCCCCTGTCCAGTTATTTCCAACTCTAGGAGGCAGTATTCAACTCTGTTTTTAGCCAGGGGAGCCAGCATTGTTCAAAGACATTTCCCAGTGGTGATGTGGCCACCATGGCTATATGCCAAGGCACATGGTTACCTTCCCACTGAAGTGGTACTTATTTATCTACTCGCATTTGCATATTTTTGAAATGTTAGGTGGGCAGGAGCTGGGGCAGGAACGGGAGCTCATCCCATTGGACAGGTCATGGGTTTCAAACCCAGGTGGTTAAGTTTCCAGCTGGCAAGCTCTTTAACCACTGAGCCATTGCAGCCTCTCCTTGAAGGTATTGTGAGTAAACTACAGAAACATTGTGATTTTACAGCCAACTTTTAAGTTCCTTTTCTTATGTGCAACTGGAATAGGAAGCTATTCTCTTTCCTGGGTTCTTTTATGTGCTCCACAGTGTTGCATTGATGAAATCACTGAAACAACTAAGTGGTGGATTACATTGCATGTTCTGGTGGATTTAGTCAATAGTATTTATTCCCTTAGTCCATCACACAGAAATCTTTGATGTATTTCAGAAAATACATTTCTTCACTAATTAAAGTACTTTTCAAAATAATTTCAAAATTCATGTATGTTCCCTACATCTCATCATTTTTGTCAATCACCACCATGATTACCAGGCTATAATGTTTTAGTTATATGCGGCAATATTGACCAACTCTGGATTACTAACAAATTCTTTTCTGTTATTGTGTAAAGTGCTCATTGATCTTGGTGTCTAGGAGATACTATCTTATGCTTCAGGCAATACAATGTGAGAAATATGTACTATAATCAAAATGTTACTTTTGCAGAATCTTTTTGCAATACTGAAATAATTGCAGTGGTCAGTTGGAGCCACATTTATAGAACAACTATGAGAGAACATTATCTTTTCCAAGATTTAAGTGTGATTTTGATGCTATAGTGTCAAATTCAATTTTATTGAGTTCTGCATCAGGGTTGTGTTTGACCTCAGGAGCCCAGGGTGAGCATGGACAATTTCATGAGTGGGTGCCTGTGGTGGCCCAAGCCCTCTACCAGCAAAAACAGGCTCCCAAGCTCAGTTCCTTTTTCGGAAGCTACGACCTCCTGCAACCCTCTGTCAGTGAAAATGGAGCTCGGGAAGGCCTCGGGTGGCCCTCCTAAGCTCCATTTTCAGTGGCAGGGGCACCGTGGGCCAGTCCTTTGCTATTTCCAGAGTAGCCCCAGAGGTCAGATCTAAGCACTCTGCTATAGAGCATGGATGTCAAACTCACGTGATCAAATTGCCGTCACATATTTCAGGATGTTTCTCCCCTTCACAGAGCTGGGGTGGGTGTGGCCTGCGCATGATGCATCCGGCCCACGAGCTCCCAGTTTGACACACCCCTGCTATAGAGACACACATTTAGATTCTAATTAAAAGAGTTCACTTTTGTGTAATTCATATATTTCATTGTATCCCTGATTGATATATGTATATTTATTGTGTTATGCATTGACATAACACATATATCTGAGAGCTTCACTGATCTCTCACTGACCTGTACATTCTAAACTGGCATCAATCAAATTTGAATGCATTGAGCACAACAAAAATTATTTGAGATATTTGAAAGAAGGCATGTAAACACTAGAAGACCAAGGTTCACACAGCCTGCTAAACCATTATTTCCTTAATCATTGGCTAGATTGACACAAAATGCCAAGCCATAATATATGATTTGCAGACTACAGTGATTATTTTTTTTTTACATTGCACACTGACCCACAATCCCATCATGGCTTAAATACATGATGTGTAAATCCAAGCTTTATCACACATGGTTGTTTTTGCTGAAAGTTCATTAGCAACCAGTCTTCTAGAGAAAATCATTAGGGATTTTCCTGATGTATAAGTGTTAGTATATAAACCTAGCTGGATAGCGTGGCTGCCATTATCTGCTGTACATAGTTCAACCCTGATTTGACAAAATTACTTGGATGTGTCACCAGTATCTGAAAATAGAAGGAGCCAGAGGTTATAAAATGTATCTTCAAAGCACAGCTTACAGCTCAGCTTTGCTTTGCTTTCAACCTATATGAAGGTGAACTTTCTAAGAAAACCATTTTTGTTCCTAAGAAAATATCCTATTAGATACACTGTTTAAAATTCTGGTTTACATCAGACTGAGATGCTAGTGAATAAATGACCATGTGATAGTTGCATTTTTGGGAGTTATAGGAGTGAATTCAGTGAACGAAATCTCTGCCATACATAAAACTATTTCAGGTGTCCTTTGTGCACTCAATTGGATTGCCAGATAAAGTCATACAAATACATATTCCGTCTTAGCATACATGGTGTGGGAACTTTTTATTGGCAAGTTTGTAAAAGATTACCTCCAATTTTTCCCCTTACTCTTTTTGAAAGAAGTGGAAAGAACATTTCTTTGTCTAAAACATTGTTTAGAGATCAATTTGACTTTTAATGTACCCTAACATGAGCATTTTATAAGAACCGAATTTCCAAAATAGGGAATCATTATAATAGCATTTTTATCTAGCTGAGCAGAATATTTTTATGCAGAAAATGTGCTTGACATCTCTTTCACTCTTGTCTTTCTCCACACATACATAGCACACACACACACACACACACAAACACACAAATATAAACAAATTGTTAGTCTGTCTTTGCTTTTAACTCTACCCTATCTAAGAAGTAACAGAACTAACAAATGCCTTTGTTCTAGGCTGGTGTTACATATGTTGTTTCACATGACTTGACTTTAAAATTAGTAGTTTTCCATATTTGCTACTTCCTTTACTTTAAAATAACCACCTTCTAATTATCTTTGTTTTCTTGTAAATCCATGTTCCCGACAAACAAGGATGAAAGTGCAGTTAATTTGTCAGGTGGTATTACTTTTCTGAGTCATAGTCAGGTATATCTTTATCCACTAAAAATAGATGAGGGTGAAGATGAAAAATAAATCAAGTCATTTAGACAATCATCAAAGTATGGCTGGAAGGTAGAAAATGTATGCAGATGAGGATGCATATATAATTTGGAAGGATGGCCCCCATCTATTTTTTTTAAATATATAAAATAATTAAATCTGATAGCTAAAGTAGGAAGCAGAATATATGGTGGAATAGCTGTTTGGAAGGCAGGCCTTCGGAGAAAGTAAATGGCTAAGAGAGAAGTAAGGGCAGAAAAACACCCAGTTGCATAAATGCTAATCAGCTGGAGTCAATGTGAAAAGATAAAGGGATATGTTCTGTTGACAAGGTGAAAATAACTATGACAAGAAAAAATATTGAGAGTTAGAAAGTGACAGGGACATAATGGACTGAAAAGCCCAAACTAGTGAAATGAGATGATAAAGGCATATAAAAAAATAGCAACAGACTCAGATAACATGGGCCTCGATTAAAATTAAGGAGAATTCAGCAGCAGGATCAACAAGAGAGCTATAGATCGTGGGAAAGTGTGAAGCAGGTTGATAAGGTAGTAGAAAATTGCTAAATCATACACCATAAGATGTCTTTTGCAATTCCAACACTTTGCAAGAGACAGAGGTGAACAAATCCTTGAACTTAACTCTTGCAAACAGATGCCTGTTAAGTGCAACATAGCAGGTGGAAATTCACCTATCTTTCTGGGTAAATTATTCTGCCCACAGGGTTGAAAGAAACACAATGGCTGTCATCAAAGATGGATGGAGATGGGCAAAGTGATGGGAGATACCAGCATGATTCATCTCACCGACTACCCAACATTCTCAAACGAAGCCAAGTGTTAATATTTGGGAGCCTAAGTAAAATCAGCAAACAGGACTAAATTATTGGTACAAAAATGGAAAAAATGGGAGCAGAAGCGTGGACAGAGAGAACCAGAGTAACAAAGCTGAGACATTTATGTGTCTCACAAAATAAAGCCAGAAAGTTTAGTCCCGGTTTGAAATTGGACCAGTCAGAACTGGAATTTTCCTTAAATATAATTTGAAATTAAATCAGTTGTACTCTCAAAG
This sequence comes from Myanophis thanlyinensis, assembly GCA_017656035.1. Taxonomy (NCBI): domain Eukaryota; kingdom Metazoa; phylum Chordata; class Lepidosauria; order Squamata; family Homalopsidae; genus Myanophis; species Myanophis thanlyinensis. Next base: position 15,777 of record JAEANM010003213.1, read on the forward strand.
GATTTTTCTCCAGTAAATGTGTTGCAGACCATTTTGTCAAGCATGTAAAGAACATATAAAGAGACAAATGAATTGGCCTAGTGTGGGATGAACTTGCTGTAAAATGTCCCGGTGTCAACCTCTGTGTTCTGACCCAGTCTTAACAGAATCATGAAACAGACTTTTGGTCTCGAAAAAAACCCTTTTTATTTGTTTACTATGATTTCTTCTCATTCACATCCAGAAGAGTCCCAGCATGAAATCTTTCAAGCAAAAACAGACCTTATCACAGTGGTGGAATTCAATTTTTTTTACTACCGGTTTTATGGGTGTGGCTTGGTGGTCATGTGACTGGGTGGGTGTGGCCAACTCGATGTCACTCATGTTGAGGGGTGCTTTGTCTCACCTCTTGTGACCATAGGGATGCTGCAACAGTCAAAAGTGTGAAAAACAGTTATAAGTCACTTTTTTTCAGTGCCATTGTAACTTTGAATGGTCACTAAATGAACTGTTATAAGTACAAAAATTACCTGTAAAAATACAAAGCTTCTTTGCTTGCAAAAAAGCTGCCCTAAATACCAATCATTAGATTAGAAATACCTGCAAGCCAGAGTTACAAATCAGGCAGGGTGCCAGAGCACCTTGAGGAATTAAAATAGTTAAAATTCAATGACAACTATCAACAGCCAACTCTTGCTCATAAAGTGAAACCCTTCAGCAGAGAGGTCATTTAAGCTCTCCAGAAAGAGCACACCCAGGAGAAGCAATCCTTAGATCCATTTGCACCACTTAAAGATACCAGCTGGTCTCACTCATCTCATAAGATATCCTAAGGAAAATCATCCAGGTTTAAAGAAAGATCACATTCTCCCCACAAAAGCAGTAAAAATATCAGTACTAAGCTTGCATCCGGCTTCTTGGAAGTACATCTCAAAAAGACAGTGCCAAGAAACACTAAAGCAGTGAAGGATGACCCCCCTCCCCAGATAGAAAAATGTCTGTTACCAGGGGTTCTATAGAACCAGCTGAATTTCACTAATGTCTGCATTAGACTAAATGAAAATTCAAAGGCTAAACAGATTAGTGGTTCAAGAAGTCTCTATAATTTATTTGCTTTTACTATTTTGCAACTGTTAACCTAGCAGCATACATTAACCAAATCAGCCAAAAGTATATAGTACAATAAAAGATCCTAATCCACAATATCAATATAAAATATTCTCATGGGATAAGCATAAAACAATTTAGTGATTCAGAGTACAAAAAGACAATAGTAAGAACAATTGCTTAGATCACTAACTTTGAGATGCATGGACTTCAGTGCCTAGAATTCTCCAGCTCAGAAGATGCTGGTTGAAGAATTCTGGAAGTCAAAGTCCTTACATGTTACCGATGCTGAAGTTGTGAAACACTGGCTTACATGCATACAACATTTAAATGTATTAACACATCTGAGTGAACTGGTGGGTATTTGCATGTTCTTTAAGAGATGTCAAAGAAAGCACCAGGAGGGTTTTGCCCAGGAAAGACTTCTTCAACTGGTACCTTCTCCTTCTCCGTAATAAATATTTTCTCTCACTTAGCTACATTCCTTAGCTTCAGTGGAGAACATATTTCTAGAAAAAATTATATTTCAACACAAAGCTATATTTGGGGTGCTCTTAGATATTGTATACATGTCATAATGTATAGAATTTAAATAATCAATTTTAATTGGCAAATGGGAGGTGCCTAGGTTGTGTGGTTATGTCCCTGATATGAAACACATCCTCATGGACTTAGTATTCTTACAGTCCACAAGCCAAGTTAGTCATTGCTAGGCGTATGTAATCAGTTATCAGTGTCATCCTGCTGAAAGCCAAAAGAATGTCTACTTCAGAATTTTATTTTGAAAGTCTAGAGAAGGTAGCGCTAAAATATTCTTCTACATGTATTAACATCTTGTTAGTTTAAGGAGGCACTGAATTGCTAGAACTTTTAAGGTTTAATGTTGCAGTCCTATTAAGATTTACAAAATTTATTTCACTGCTTTAGTAGAAAATTTCTTTGCTTGTTCATAATATGAAGATAACTTCTAAAGTATATTGATCTACAAAAATGGGCAACTGGATATACTACTCTAGAAGATATATTCAAGAAGGGAGTTGGACATTGCAGATAGGTGGATGTATTTTGTTATAATTTAAAATCAATATCGGACAATATGGTATTAGAATAGAATTTATTTGACAGAATGATAAATGCAACCAATGAAATTTAGTGAGTAAAAAATGACTGCACAATGATTAATAGACTTCCCATTTCACAAGAATTCAAGACAGCGTACAATAATATTAATCAAGAAAAACAACTATCTTTGACATTCAAATGAATTAGGCAGTTCAAGATCCATCAAATGCTTGATAGAAGAAGGTTTTCATGGACTTTCGAAAGGCAAAGTGGTTGAGAGTATTCCTTATTTTGGGGACCATTATCTCCCCACTCCTTTTACCTTTCATGGGTAGGTCACTCAGCACAAGGTTGACTGAGTTGAGGTTGTGGAGATGATCTTGTGGGTGTAACATGATCTTGTTTTCAAAATAAAGGAGTAAATTTCTTGCCCCCAAGATACTTACCATCTAAAATTTGACCAAAATAATTGGAAAATAAATGGAGATAAGATTAGATATAATACATCCTCAGGGATAGTTTGTATTTGATCTTAGTCTCCTTGATGCACGTAAAGAGTGAAATTGTTTACATTTTTTGGGACAATGTTTTTTATTTTTCATTTTTTACATGACTTTCTTCATCGGGTCATACATAATCGGGTGCACAAAAATCTCTCAAAGTAACACTTATTATTATAGCAAATATTAACAGTGAAAATATCATCATACATATCCTTATATAAACAGCGCAGCAACTGAGTGTCACTCAATTTAATGTATAATATTGATCACATATTATTACCATTAATAATCTTACCTAACTTCCCAATATGGCAGAATTTTTATATATGAATACAATATTCCCTTATTTAACCAATAATCGTTCAGCTTATACTTCTAATTATTTGGTTATTCAATATGTAATCCTAGTTTTTACAAAATTCAATCACCATATTACATTTCATAAGTTTTGTTACAAAAATATCAATCGTCACCTGTATGATCTTTCATCTGTTCTATAATTTTCAGAGTATACATCTCCCTATTATACATGCCAATATTATATTTTATCTAATCTTCCTCTAGTTTAAAGTTTAAATTGTGCTACTGCTGTCACTATTCTTTAAATGGAGAAAACAAAAAAATATTTTCTATCCATTGTCCCTAACTCTCCTTAATATTCTAATTATCTTTTTTTTTTTTTGCTTGTCTCCCACAATTCTCCTTTCTGTCTATATTTCTATCTCTATTTCTGTTTCTTTGTTGATTGCCTGCTTTAAGTTTTTCACTCTTCTCTGTCCTTTTCCTTTGTTTGATTTCCAAAATATCTACTCTTATTTCTACCCCCTCCGCAAACGGAACTTTCTGACTCTCCAGTCCCTCTTTAATTTCTCTTATGGTAATCTTTTCTTGTCTTATTTCATCCCTTTTTGCCACTTTTAATAATTTCCATATTGAATCATTTTGTAACCCTTGCTGGATCCCCATTTCCATTTTTAAGTCTAATTTTTTTGTTTTCCACTTCTTCCTGCTTGTCTTGTCCATTCATCTTTTTTTGCATAATATTCTCCATTATATTCCTTGTTATCTTGAATTCATTTCTTAAGTCCAGCCACACTTCCCTTATTTCTTGCAATAACAATTCCATCCCCTCGCAATAGTCCATTCTTTTTGGTGGAATATCCCATGTATTTTTTTTCTATATTTCTCTTCTTTGTTGAGTCTCAAATATTTTCAAAGTCTCAAAATTTCAATGCATATATTATAAGTTCAGTTCTCTTATTCTTCTAACCAGTTTCACACTAAATTTTAGAGCAGTTTTCTAATTGTTTTTAATCCATTTTAATAATTCTCTTCACTTTTCACTCCAAGTTACAAGTACAATAAGTTCTTTCGATCAACAAATGGCACTTTTAGTTCAGGTTCCTAATATTAACATTTGATTCAGTATTCTGTATTTGTTTTTTCCGGTGCTCAATTTTTGTTAAAAAGATTATTCAATCCATAATTCCGACATCAAAATGCCTATCCAGAATGGCACCCCTTTAAATTCTAAAATCCAAGTTTCTCTGCTTAGATAATCAGTTGATGCCTTTGTCTTTAAATTTTTAGTTGTAAAGCGTTTCCTTTTCTTTTTCTCCCTGGGCTGCTTCGCTGCTGTTTCTAAAATGCTTTGGAGACAGATTTCTTTTTAAATAGTTTCTTGGGGTTGCAGATTTAACATAAAGGGTTTCTTCTCACCCAGATGAAATGCTGTTAAACTCCTCTCCTGCACCCGTCATGGTTGTCGTGGCTTCATGGTGGCCATTTTTGGCCGACTCTTCTTCCTGCCATAGCTTAGTAGATTTTATGTCCAGAGGTACACAGGGAGAATCGCATGCTGTCTCTGACCTCACTGGATGACCTTCTTTGCTTTATTGCCCTTCCAGGGTGATTTTTAGGCTCCCTCCGGAGCCCACGGCCAGGTAGATACCCAGAACAGGGATGGAGCATTCCTCCCTGTGTCTGTGATGCCACAAGATCAACCGAAGTCCCCACATTTTTTTAGTTGCGTATTGAATTATTATCTTTATTGTGCTATTTTCTATTGTCCAGTAATGTGTGCTGTTTCCTGTATTAAAACAATATTGTTTCTTTAAAGAAACAAATTGCTTTTGGTAGCTACAATTAGATGGAGTTTAATCTTGAATCATGATGCAGTGTGTGTTAGTTATAATATATGCAACTGAGTGAGTGAATCATATACCCAAACTACCTATTCTTGAACTACAGCTGTTGGATCCCAATGAGCATGGCCGGTGGCAAATGGCCATGGCAATTCAACAATTTCTGGTCAGTCAGCAAGTCCCAATCCTTGTTTTTACTATAAAAACAACCTCTTGTTCAGTGGTGTTTATTTACTTATTGCTATATTCATATCCTACCTTTCCTTCAAGAGCTCAAGGTCATCCTACTTCATCCTTTGTTTTCCCATGTGAGGGAAAGAATCAGTTGTGTGGTAAATTGAGTTAGAGAGAGGCTGGCCCAAAGTCATCCAATGATCAGGATGGACATAAACCTTCATCTCTCTAGTTCCCATCCAACACTTGAAGCATGAGATAACACTGGCTGTCTGGGGTTGACATAATGCCAGTCATAATACAATTCAGTTTTATTAAAGAATATTATTAAAATTATTCTTAATCGTCAGTCGTTTATCATGCAGACTTAATACAGATCAAAAAACAATTTGAGCAGGAGTTTTTTGTTTTGTTTTTATGGCCAACCAACACTTAAATTTTATGAGTTCTGTATAAAGTAGATAGTCGTACACTTCTCTTGCTAGGATAATATCCCTTCACAGCTGTAAATCTTTATATAATTCACAGAAACCTGATCACATTTCTTTTCCATTCTCACCTCTGCCTAGAAATCAATATGATATTCTAATAATTTATTAGTTCACAGGTGGCTGTTCTTTTTCTTTTGTTTTCTTTTGAGCTATTTCAGTTCTTTTCATCAGAAATATTTTATATATAAAAATGTATTAGTCTTTTTGTTGCTAGTCCAAATTTTGAGAAACAGAAATTTAAAGTGAGTTTGGAAAAGGGGATTTGAGGTAAAAGGGGGAGTGAAATTGGCTGATTTCTTTTTCTGCTGTTGGAGTGAAAGACCAATACTAAGCATCAGCCCTGGAATGAACATTTATTTTTGATGAAGCATTGTTCCAGACCAATGGGTGATTTCAGCTGCAGTCTCTGGACAAGGTTGTACCTGGACAAAGGGCCCTAATTTATTATTTATTTTCTGATGAAATATGAACCAGTTCCTTTGTCATGACATAGCCTTATGAAATTATACTTACCCATCTCCTAGCGACTCTATGACACACCTCTGTGAACCTTTATTATATTTAGCTTCTTTTTCTGACTTAATGCCCTGTAATTTCTGCCAGGTATTTCTCTCTTCCTTTTTCCCATTGTGTGGTCAGTTCCTCATTCTTACCTTTGGCTTTCTTCTTCTTTGTAGTTTAATTTATTTATTCCTCTTTGGATATTTTGATTTAATATAGGACTCTATAAGAGTTTTCTTATCTTTTGTGATTTGTAGTTGCCTGAAGATTATTCTGTGTTCAGTGCCATTTTTAACTCATCATTTCTTTCCATTGCCTTACAGCTTCCATTTATCTGCTCAGCCTAATTTAATTCAGGTCTTGTAGAACATATGCAGAATGGGCTATATTTTATCAATTTAAATGCCTTCCTTTGATTCTGTATCTTTTTTCTTTAGTACTTAATTCTGTTAATCTACATTTTTTGAAGATATGAATTCTTCTGAATTTCCTCTTTCTTGTACAGTGCTGGGAGTTATCTAGATCAAATGAGATTTCTATTATCCTCTTTAATCAGTAGGTGGTGCTAATCAGGAAAAAATATTTATTTTGTATGCCTGTGTCTGTGTGTTCAACATTAATTATAATACAGTGATCTTACGCATGGCCACATGATAATAAATTGTTTATTATTTATTATAACAAAGAGAGCTGTACTGTAACTCAGAAATTCCCTTATCATTACATGTTCTATGTATATATACATTTAGAGGTTTGTGTTTGGACGACCTAATGTTAAGTAAAGCACAAGCAGCATGGTAGCTCACATGATTAGGATGCTGGGTAGATAATCAGCAAGTCCCCATTCGAGACCTGAATGCTGTTGTGTGAAAGTCATTTGCTCCAGCTCCTGCCAACATAGCAATTCGAAAGTGTGCATTCACAAGTAGATAGGTAGATACCATAGGGTGACCAACCGTCCTCTTTTGGCCGGACATGTCCTCTTTTTACGGCCAGTCCGGGGTGTCCGGGCGGGTTTTATAAATTTTATAAATTTACCCGGACGCCCCAGACTGGCCGTAAAAAGAGGAGACGTCATATC